>WJFB01001748.1:0-11966 GCA_009870185.1 Pygmarrhopalites habei
GTTCTTCCTTAATGGGAAAGTTTAGTCCCGGCTTACGGTTTTCTCCAGACTTTTTTTTTCCTTTTCCTTGTTCTCAACTTTTTTCAGCTGTGTGTGTGTGTACCTCTGTCTCTCACTCTCTCTTTATTTAGAGACTTTTGTGGTATTTTTTAGTCCATCGCATCTCCCTCCACACACGCACACGTTTAACCATTCAATGGAATGACAATGGAGGATGAGGAGGAGAAGGCAGTCAAGTGACCAAGACGAGATAATCCAATTCCTATCTATTTTCTCTCTCTCACTTGCCTCAAAGTTGAGGCAAGTGAGGATGAAAGGAAGGGAGATAATAAAAAGCCATAAGTGTAATCGTCAGCAAGAATAAGAGAAGGAGGAGGAGGAGAAAAAGAGATGCGCCGTTGCCCGAGCTTTTTGTTCAGTTAAAATCAGACAGGGACTGTCTCCTCTTCTTGTCTTCCTGCTGTAAGGGAGAAGGGACAGAGGGGATGGGCTCCGATTTAATATTTATGGACCACCGAAGGATATGTGAAAAATATTAAAGTCAAAGTCAGGGGAGGGTGGGATGTATTCCGATGTATGGACAAAAAATACGACGTTGTTTGAATGTAGGACGTTCCTGTCCTTTCTATTCCATGGTGTGTGTGCTAGTGTGTGTGAGTTCCTTTTTTGCTGCATGTACAAGAAGGGAAGACCATAATAAAAACGGTTTATCTTTTTTTGCGAACGGATATTTGCGAATGTATGGTGGTAAATGAGAGAGGGAGAGAGGAAGAGACGCGGAGGGCAAGGAATTGATAGTTTTGCAATAAAATGTATAGCAAAGACATAATTCACATGCAGAGCACAAGCACACACAGAAAAAGACACACACACACTCTCTCTCTCTCAGACAACACAAACACCAGCAAAGAGGAACATGTGCAAAGGGGCATAAACCACAGAGAGAGAGAGAGAGACGGACATGGGATTTTTGTATTGTGTGTATTGTAGTTGAAGATATAAAAGTGGAAAAAAAATATTTCTATACGATTCATTTTCCTCCATTTGAAACTTTGAAAAAAAAAAGTTTTTTCCCGTTTCTCTTCCTCTTCTCTCTCTTGTTCCTCTCCATGAATTTCAATCAACAATGGAGTCAAGGGATGGAAAATGGATCTGTGTGGAGGAACACAGAAGATGGGGAACATGGTGAATCAAACACTGAACACACACACACACCCAGATAGAGAGAGAGACGCTTTGACAGATCAGTGGTAGCGGCGGTGGCGGCCGTCAAGTAAAGAAGAGAGCAGAAAGGAAAAGGAACGAAAAAAGGACAGAGAAACGAAGGAGGCAGAGAGGAAGAGGATCGGATTGAGTATAAAGATTTAAGATTTTTAACCATATCCTCCTCTCTCACTGTGTGCGTGTGTGTAGTAAAAATCAAATGAAAGAGAGTCAATATATCTGGGGAGGCTCATCTGTGTGCGTGTGTGTGTGAGCACATGACATGGCACATCCATAGAGTTGAAGAGAGGTATGGACAGAAGAGATGTAAGCGGATAGGAGTAAAGGCTAGTAGCAGTTTCCATGTCTCTGTCTGTCATGTAGGTATAGAAAATAGCGAAAAGATGGAATGGGTAGTGAATGTGTGTGTGCAAAAAATGGTACTCGTATAGAGACTGGGCTATGCTATAAATAAAAGTTGTGTTAAAGAGCAGAAATAATAAGAGAGCTTATATAGAAACTTTTACTTTATCTTGTCAGGGCGAGAGGGAGAGAGAGACTTGAAAGGAAACTTTCTTTTGTATTTTCTGTGATCTTCTCGTCTCTCTTTCAACTCAAGCAAGGCTGGGGCTTGTGTGTTAAAGGCTTCAGAGTGTTAGCCTGAGATTTTGAGGAGGAGGAGAGAAGACTGGAGAGTTGTAAAATTACATGAGAGTTACATACAAGCACACACATCCTCATGTTCCTTTTCTACTCAGTTTTTGTTGGATTAGATACATTTTCTATAATGTGTGTGTGTGTGTATGTGGAGATAGAGAAGCTATGGGCTATGACAATGTGAGTTGAGATGAGATGGAATGAAGGGAAAAAAGGATTGGGGAGGAAAAATCCCAATTTTACACTCCATCGAACACTAATTTTTGCTTACGATTAAGGACGTAATTCACCGTTCAAGGGAGAGAAAAATTCGAAAGCCCACCGCCCCCTCCCCTCCCCCCACTCAAAAAAGAGAGAAGAGAAGAGAGGAGAGGAGGGGGGAAATTGAGAGAGAAAAGTTTGGGCATTTTATGTAATCGAGACTATTTTAGAAGAGACACGAACGTTTCCTACTGGAAAAAGTAAAAGTGTGCACAGCTCTAGTGGGGCTGGTCAAAATCGGTCGACAATTAAAAGAATCTAAAGCGATTATCAATATTAAATATGATTATGTGTACATTACACACAAATTGTAATGACAATCTAATGAGACAGATTGGACAAGAGAGACAGAAAAGTTGGGGTTGTCTGGTGTGAATTGAAGTGAGACAAATGGCAGAGTACAAGCGGAAGAATTTTGATGGTTAGTAATCATATTTTTTACTTTCTGTGTTGAGAGAGAGAGGCGTTGTGTGTATGTTTTTAGTTTTTACCTTTTTGTAAACTGTACTTTAAAATAATTAAGTGTAGCATAATACAGATAAAGGAAGGGAAAAAATGGAGTGAAAACGATGCAGATAGACAAAAAATGGATACACGCATAGTTACTTACCACTATTTTACATTGTGTAGGTTGACATTTGCCGATGTTGCACTAGCTAATGTAATGCCAAAGTTGTGAGGTATGTAGAGTGATAGGGAAGAATAAGAATGGTATACTCTTTCTTCCCATGACGTGTTCTGAGAGTGTCACGTCCACGGTGCAAAACCAACCATGTAACTCCTCCTCTGTACTGTGTATGCATTATATTATTAGACTGCAATGAAGTCATGCAATAAAAGTATCAAAGTAATTGAGAATTTCAATTGATTTGGTTGGGGTAAATTTGCATCTGCACACACGCACACACACACAAAAGTGGAGGGGATACCCCAACTTTTCTGATTGATTGGAATTATGAGAGAGACACTTTTTGAGTGTATAAATGTAGCAGAGGAGGAGGAGGGGATTGACTGGGTAACATGTGACTGGTACAAGGGATTTTTTATGGTCATCCTCAGATTTTTGAGAGATGTTGGCACTTGTCAAGAGAAGAAGGGGGGAGGCTATTGATATGGCTGAGATGACTGGTCTTGTTATATAAAAGTGAAATTTATATACAAAGGTAGAGGTGGAGAGGAGGAAAAAATTTTGTGGTGAAAATCATTTAAATAGACGAGATTGACAGTGGATTGATTTGCAGTCATCATGATGGAGTCTTTGTGTAGAAGACTCGGTCTTTTTGGCATCCTTCTCACTTTCCTCCTCTTCCTCCTGTCCACCTGTCAAGCGGACACTTCATTTAATTTTGGACCAGAGTCCTTCTTGGACAAGGCCAGACAAAATGACACACAAAGTCTCAAGTCAAAGGCTAGTCCACTCAGTCAACATCTTGTCCTAGCTTCACCCACCGATCTGGAGCCTCAAGAGACGGGTAAGGAGACAAGAAAAGTGAATTCATGTGTTTCAACTGTTGTGCCAGTTTCCCACTTTTTCAAACCTGGATTTTAATCTTCGTGACTTTTTATTCTTCAATTCGTAGGCTATGGACATTATGGACATGGCCATCATGGTAAGTTCAGACAGTTATCCTTTCAATTGGAATCTTTTATAAATGAGTCAGTGACATTAAGAGAAAATCGGATTAACGTAGGATTGGCTAATTATAAAGATTGTGGATGTGAAAATAATTTACCTGCTTTCTAATGTAGGCCATCATGGACACAAAGGTCATAAAGGGCACCACGGATACCATGGTATGAAATTTTTAAAGATACAACTATGAATTTGGAAAATTTTTGGAAAATAATTAAATAAAATTTTTGACCATTTTAGGAAATCATGGACATCACAAGGTAAAATCGCGAGTTGACAAAACCTGGAACGACGAGACATGTAAAGGAGCAAATTGTAGACAAATAGAATCAATTTCTGTGACGTCAATCAAAAATTCGGATTCAGAATAGACTGAATTGAATATGTGCTTCAGTTGTTTATCAGTTTTTTAAACAACGGTTATTCATGCACTAATTACATATATTATTGCCCTGTTCTAAATTTTCTGGTGTGTGTGTGGACAATTTGTGAAGGAATTTTTATTTTTCGTCAAAATTACGCAACTCACAGTCTGTGCTTGACATTCGTATTCTCACTGAGAATTTCTCAGTTACGACTAGGAAAGTTAGAGGCAAAAGATTTTTACAAAAATATAGTTGGACGCTGAGGGACTCTGTGGGTTGGATTTCGTAGATTGAACCAGTCTTTGTCTACTCTCGTCAAGCTGGGACCTCCTCCATCCAAATAATTTCATGCCAAGTTGACATTAATGCTCAATTTTCTTGGCTTCTTTAGGGACACTATGGCCATCATGATAACGCCAACCATAAGGTATAAACTTCATCCACTAATATCATGAGAATATTTTTTCAAATGGAAAAATACCTATGATAAAATGGCTCTTTCACCCTTTCGTCCCTCCTTTTGTTCAATAATAAACTTTTACGATGTTTACAGGGACATTATGGACACCATGGGAAAAAATATGGAGGTCACCATCACGGAGGTAAACATTTATGACTCCTTGAATACCGTATCAATACACGGGATTGTGAGCACGTGTCACCGAGATGACCGAGTCAATTTAGCTAACAGGAATATAATTCGTTCCCACATTTGATTAGGTCATCACCACGGGAAGAAGCATCATGGACACCACGGTAAACAAAATTTAAAATCCTGAGGCCCCTTAGATTCCTTCTCGTCCACAAAAACAGTTTAACCTTTTTTGTGAATGTCCCTACTTTGTCTGCCAGGTCATCATGGTCACCATTACGGAAAACACAATCATCACAAAAAGGTTACCATTTTAAAAGGTTTATTTCACAAAATGTGGGTGAAAGCAAGAGTAAAATTATGAATTTGAGTGTAATATGACATTTACTCCAAATTGTGCAGGGACATCACACCACCGGCTACCACAATAAGTATCACAAAGACGAGTACAAGAAAAATCATAAGGTACATAAAAATTAATTTATTTAATAACACAAGTTTAGAAGACATTCCGTGACCTCTGTTTTTTGCTTCTCGTTTTCTAGTTTTACGACTCCCATCACAATGACGGACACCACGGTAAGAAGAAGCAGACATGATTTTTCAGTTTCTTCAGTTGTTCATCAGTACAAAGTATATAATATGTATTCTTGATCTACAGGGAAACACGGGAAATACTACAAGCATCATGGAGACCACCATGGAAAGAAATATTATGGCGGACATCATAACAACGCCCATCACGGTAATTCAGTGCTTTTGGACTAATTCTGGTGTAACTGAAAATTTGGGCAACAATTTTAATTGTTCATAATTGTACTCGCAGGAAATCATTACGGTAAATATGGACACCACAACAGAGGACACAACAATCACCACCACAAGGGATATGGAGGCCATCATGGACATAAGGGTAAATGATTTTCTGTTGTCAATGATATGGAAAAATTATGAGTGTCTAATTTGACTAATTGTTTTCACCATAGGACACCACGGGCATAATCAACACTACAATAAATATGGACACCATAACCATGGTAAATTGACCTGTGAACTTGTAAACATTATGCGCAACAATTGGGCACATTTTGCAAAAAGTTATAATCCATTTTTGTTTGTCTTTACAGGACATCACGGTATTTAATCACCTGGATTTCAATAAGTTAGGTAATGAAAGAAGCGAGCTTGATTGTGATTTGAATATTTTCAGGACATCACGGAGGTCACGGGCACGGGCACCATGGTTAATCATCAATCGACTTTCCCCCATGACAGCTTGATAAGAAATAAATTTTATTACATTTTCTCATTGTTTTTCTTCTTCACGTCACACATATTACGTTGAACTGTTCCACTCATCAATTTCCTCTAATCAAAATGCCAAATAAAAAAGATAATTTACGGCAGTCAAGAACCTAACGAACGTGAGCGTTTTTACATTCTCGTTTCATTTATTTGTTCGCTCTTTAAAAATTGTTGAAAGTGTAAAAATTTATGCTAAATAAACGATCGCATTGTAGGATACTTTTCTACACGTTCAGTGACTTAGAACATTTGAAAAGTCTAAGAAACCGTCTGCACTTCGGATTGAGTACAACAATTTTTTTTTCAATGGCCTGAAAAGTCACCCTTGGTGAAAGCACTGAAAAAAAAGTTTCCTTTCCCTGGTGAAAGTTGAACGCAAAGAACTTCCATCCTTCTCAAAGAGAAAATGAAACCCTGGAGAAAAATGTGGATTACGTTTTTTAACTAATTTTATTATTTCTTTTTGAGCTTTTTTACTTGTGAAATTTTCATGTTTCATAATATCATGATCATGTCAGTACTTTGCACACATCCTATTTCACCCAAACGAAGAGAAGAACATTCAAAAACAACAATTGCAAAAAAAATGACAGAGTTAAATAAATTAATTCGTAAAAATAAATAATTTGAATTTGAATTCGGAGGAATGCAAGTGTGTACAAACATACAAACAACAACACAACAACAAAAAGTAATGGCAGCAATAATAAATAAATCACTAAAAAAACAACAGTGCAATCACAACCACAACAACAACAACATGGAAGAGTGTGAGAGAGGGTAAAAAAAATAAATAAATAAGTGTAAATTAAAAGCTCTATGTACAACATGTTTCGTGAAAAACGAACAAATTAAAAAATAAAATAAAACCTCAATTCAGCGCATTAGAAACCACAGAGAGAACCAACCATCAAAAAAATAAAAAAAGTATAAAAAATACAATATGTAATAAATAAGTAAATAATTAGCACATAAATAAAAATAATGACGTTAGCGAGGACAACGTGGGGAAGGGAGGAGGAGGAGGAGGAGGTGAATATTCTTAGAGATATAATATGTAAAAAAAACTAGAAAAATCTGGGTCTATTTATTCAACTTGGTTTACTGACAAAATAGTCTTGAATTGGGTGATATGAGTAATTCACTTTTGATGGTTTCTTTGAACTCAGACGTAATCTTTGTTTTGTACGACTCTGTTGATTCTTCCTCCGTTGTTGTTGTAATTGATGAAGTAATTGTAGCCTCTTATTATTGATTGGTCCAGGATTACTCCCTTGACCCAGTCGACTATTATTCAGACGATTTCTATTCTTGAGGAGTGAACGACTAAGTAATAATTTTAATTTTTCTAATTTCGATGTATTCTCCCCACCACTTCCATTCCTCAACCGTCCATTCCTCTTTTGTTTCTGGAGAAGTTGTTGTAACAGTTTTTGTTGTTGTAGCTGTTGTTGTTGACTCTGACTAAGGCTAGCCATGGACCGTTGACCAGCAAGTCTTGACCTCCTCGCACTGACGAGGCTTGGCCTACTACTTGTCCCATTACGATTATTGTTGAGAACATTGAGAAGATTTGCAATTTTATGGAGAGTCAGGGCACGACTGGACTTGAGTTTGTGTGCTGTACCATTAAAATGTGAAGATTTACTCGCATTAACATTTGGTGTAGGCTTGGCTGTCAAGTTGGCACGTTTGAGGAGTTGAGTCAATTTCTTTTTTGTAATTGTTGAGTTTGATTTTTTAATTCTCTTCATGATATTGAAGAGCATGGCACGATGAAGACGTTGCATGGGTGTTTTTCTGGGTGTTTGAATCTCTTTGACTGAAGGTTCAGACTCTCTCTTGGCATTCTCTTTGGTTGAATTTGAGTAGCTCACACTGTAACTTGTCGAACTTGCACGTTCATCTGTTATAGAGAGAAAGGAGATGTAATGGTATTAAAAAAATGTAATAGTACTTGCTTTACAGTGCCAACCACCACTCCTCCTGTTTTCTAATGTATTGAGAGGTAAATCCGTATTTATTAGTTTAACCTACTCCAAGCATTTATACATATTAAAAATTCCATTCAATAACCACTAAAAGTATTACAAAACAAGTTGTGAATACGTCAACATCATGATGGTACTAAAGTGAGTGAGTGGTAGTCAGTCAGTCAGTAGAGGAGAAGAAAAGAAGTGAAGGAAGTTGATGGTCTAGTTGCATACAAATTAGTAAAGTGAGTAAAGTTGAGTTGGCTTACTTTTCTTTTTGGCTATTCTCTCACGAAGGCTAGAGTATTGAGCGAGTAATTCTTGCAATTCATCGTTGAACTTTGACTGTTGTTGCTTGGACAGTTGAGCCTGTTGTTGGGACAGTTGTTGTTCCCTCCTGAGTTGTTGTTGTTGGTGTGCTTGTTGTGCTTGCTGTTGTCTCAGTCTTTGTTGTTGAGGGGAGTATTGGAGTTTTGGTGGTAAATCTCGTCTTCGAGCTGGTGTCATCCCTCCTTGTTGTTGTCCTGGGACATAATAACCTTGCACGTGACATGTACAGCATGTTGGGATCTGGGAGATTGAACAATTATTACCGACATTTATTACTCCATTATCTTTGTAGAACACTTTTAGAATCAAATACATTAAAGACTACTGGCAAAAGTTGTTTTGTAGCAAATACTATTTTCTCTCTCGATAAGTTTAAATGAGGTTGACAAACCTTGAACACGTCCATATGAAGTCCTTTCTCTGAATCCCATGCTAATAGTCTGTGATAATTGTATACTTGAGTACAGGCTGTTCTGTAGTAGGGCAAGACGTAGGAACAACTGTTACCCGGTGACCTGTTCAAAAATTTGGATTTTGCAAAAATCGAAAATATTTTTTCAACATGGTTAAATATTAGTTGTGTATATTTTTCCAAAAAAAACTTTGGCTTTTTTTTTGCTCAAAAAATCTGTGCCAGATTTTTCCTCTCTAAAAGGGTATTGTAAAAATTGAAAAAATTTTGTAACTTACTCAATTTGTCTAGTGATTTTTTCATGTCACTGACTTTCCGAAACCAATTATGAACAATAATTTTGTATAAATAAGAGAAAAAATGTATAGACAAAATGAAAGATGGAAGGAAAGTACTTTGTTGTAAAGAATGCATTCTCTCTACATCTCAAAAGAAGACTGACTAATTACTCATGAAAAGACAGTTTAAAAAGTTTTAAGAAAGGGGGATGTGGGGAAATGATTTTAAATTATTTTGGACAGGTCAAAAGTTAAGTATACAGAGGAGCAATCATTCCATGAATGGAACAGGAATGAAAGTTCATCTTTTCTACTAATAAAATAAAATAAAATAATAGAATAAAATGAGGAAGAAGAGAGATTGAAGAAAGTCGACCACTTACAAACACTTTTCCAATCGTAGAGTTTGACTAATGTCGCCATAATTAACAATATACTTCCATTCTCCATTTGTGTAACTCTTTCCCTTCTTGACACGTCCATAGGCCACTTTACTGGGGCATAGGAAACCTCCCTCTCCAGCAAAATCACGATGACGATGATTCCCTCCATCCCCATTAGGATTAACTTTGACGTTCCCATAATAATGTTTGAAATTATACCCACTCTCTTGATTTTTACCCACCCCATCCACCCACGACGTCTCTGACGGCTCCTTCACGACCAGTTTGTGTGAATCCTGTGTATTCATTGCTTCACTGATAGCCTCACTGTCAAAACCAATTACATTCCCATTACATCATTACCTTTAAAAATGAAAACTTTTAATGAATTAAAATATTTTTACATGGGATAATCCTGGACGACCAAACACAAGTCTTCACTAAAATAGTCACACTCCTTCTGAGTTGTTTGTGGGATTTGACTGACGGTCACTTCATTAATTCGGAGTGGAGGTCTGCCATGTGGTGGAGGTCGATGTGGTCTTCTTGGACCATGTGGCCTGTGTCCAAGTGGTCTATGACCGATTGGTGGTCGGTTTCTAGGTCTGAATGGTGGTCTCCCTGGTGGTCCTTGACCTGGTCTCATATGTGGCCTTCCACCACCTCCTCCCATGACAGCAGACTCTTGTAAAATTTGTTGAATTGTTGGTCGTGGAGTTGTCAGGGTGGACACTGTAGACAAAATTGGATCCGAGTTGTCGGGATGGTCTGGATGATCTGGATACTCCAATGGATGAGGGGCAAGAGGGTAGTCAAGTTCTAATGAATTTGCATAGTCATTGTTGTATTTTTTCAACTCGGCGATTAATTCAGATGATGTCAAATCCTGGTCATCGCCGTAGTCGTCAAATTCTTTCAATAAAAGGCCAGCAGTTGGGCTCAAGGAGGAAGAAGAGTCATCATCGATTGTGAATTTTGATTTTTGTTGTTGTTGCTGCTGTTGTTTCTGTTGATGCTGTTGTTGTTGATACTGAATAGCAAGTTGGATTTGTGGGACTGGATGATGAATCTCTTCACTGACAGCTGGACTAGTTGGAATTTCTAGTGGTGCTTCAGTTGTTGTTGTGGTTGTTGTAGTTGTGACTGGAGGACTAAGGCTACTACTACTACTAGTAGATTTAGTGACTGTCACTTCTTTACTGACAATTTTGGACACTTCCTCACTCTTCTCTTTACTATTCTCTTCAATCTGATGATTCTTATTGAGTTCCTTCACATCCGCAGTGAAAATTGGGTCAACATTGAGAAGGATTGGATTGATATTAGTATTATTATCTTTTGTGATAATACTCACACGAATAGGTTTTGTCATTTTGATTTCATCTTTTGTTGGCATAGAGACACGGATGAGGGGACTTGCTGGGGTCACAGTACGTATACTACTCACTTTGAGTGCCTTATTTGAACGGATTGGACTACTGGGTCGGGGTGAGTTGAGTGAAATGATTGTTGGTAAATTTTCACTCTCAGCTGCTGTGTACTGAATATCATGAGTTTCACTTATCAATGGAGCTGCAATTGGTTTCAAATCTAATTTGTGAGAAGCATCCAAGTGAACTGAAGATGGGATGTTTGAGGATGATGCTGCGTCATAGGTCGACTGGGATGGTTGTAACTGACCAAAATTTGACCCCGATGAGGAAGATGAAGAAGAAGCACCACTATGATCAATGTAAGTTGGAGGAGGATTGAAAGTGAGACCACCGATTGTTCCACTAGAACTACTGACACTGCTACTCCCACTTGTCCCGGGTCCCGTCGCCTCAAACGATGGGATGGAGTAGTCAGTCCCAGGTTGATGATCCGTGAAAATGACTTCAGAGTGTGGTGATGAGGGATGATTAATAATTTCATGAGCTGTTGGTTCAGTGTACTCAAATGTATGATGTTCATTTATACTAAAGTCTGCTCCATCCATCGTCACTTTGGCATTGTCCATAAAATGTGAAATGTAGTCTGGATTGTCTTCGATGAGGGGATCCCGGGCAGGTTCTGGGAGGTAGTCATACAATTTGACACTGTTGTGATCTAAGGTTGCTTTCATAAGGGACTGCATTCGGGGTGGGAGTTTTGTACTCAGTCTCTTAATTATTTGCATTTGAGTCCGACGTGGCATGGATGACATGTTGAGTCCAGCTCTTGATGCCATTATCTCAATTCTTTTGAATGCTACTTCCAGTTGGTCGGGTTCGGAAGATGTGAGGGTGGAAGGGCGAGAACGGTACTGAGGGACTGGGGTACGATGACGAGGGGCACGATTTGGTTGACGATTGGCTAGCATTCGGGCGGCTTGCTAATTATTTTTTTCGGGGGGTGCGGGGTTTTGTGAAATAAAATAGAAATAGAAATTAAAGATATGTGTGTAATACAAGAGATGGGAATCTAGAGAGGAGTCTAGAGAGAGGAGTGGTCAAAATAAAAAGTAAAAAATATGCAAAAGGACACCCCACCTACATTGGTCCACTTTTTTTGACACAGCGAGTGTTAGTATTTGCAAACGGGGGGGGGGGGGGG
>WJFB01001748.1:11998-26640 GCA_009870185.1 Pygmarrhopalites habei
GGGGGGGGGGGGGGGTGCTATTCAAATGGGTTAGAAAAGTGAATCTATTCAAATTGTACATTACCTTCATCATATTCATGAAATTGTTCCTTTGTGGTGGCAACTTTTTGATGACGGGTCCATGTGCAACTACGGACTCAAGACTTGGATCCATTGTTGGGACTGGGAGATGATGCTGAATAAGTCCAGGAGGACTCATGTTTCCATCCGGTAAATTTTTAATCTTCTCACTGATCACTGACTCATCGTTGCCGTAAACAAGTCGGTCAACTTCCTCACTTGTCAAATACTTCCTCATAAAAAAAATTATTATTAAAAATAATTATTAAAAATATTATTATATATAAAATTATTATTGTTAGTCCACTTCTACGACTCTTGTTTTTGTAATAATGTAATAATAATAATGCTAATTAAAAAGTAATAAATTATTAGTCATCATATTCAATTACTCTCTATTCAGTCTCTCTCTCTAGCATGTGTTTAGTTACAGATTTCCTTGATTGCGTACAAACTCAAATCCCCTCCTCGCACGCACAGTTCGTTTTTGGTAGACCAAAAATCGTTCTACCCACCATTTCTATTATTTAATTATAGTGTTTTTTATAAGTCCCTTGTCACTTATCAATCTGTGATAATTACTAAAAATGAAGAGACGAAAAAGTGTTAGTAACAGTGTAGCCGAGAGTAGTAAGAACAAGAAGGAATCCGCCGGTCCAAATGTAAACTGGAGTAATGAATTGTTGCTGAATTTGGTTGAATACAAATTGGAAAATCCTGTTGGATGGAAAGGATTTGAGAGAGTTATTCCAGTGTCCAAAAAGAAATGTAAAAATAAAATTAACTACACTTTTGATGGAGAAAATGAGCCCGAAGCAAGAATTGATAAGCTCAAGTCAGAGAAGGATCGACTGGAAAAGTTAATTAGTAAAGGAAAGGGGTCAGCCTCAAAATGCATTTCATGGACAAATGAATCCATCATTAAATTATTACAATACAAAATAGAACATCCTTCAGACTGGACAAATTTTGAACAAGTCATGGCTCCTCGACCAAATAAGCAATGTAGATATGATAAATAATTTGAGGAAAAAATATCAAGGTCAATCCCTGTCTGAAATTTTGAAAATTTATTTGGAGGCTCAAACAGTAGTCAAGTTCATTTCTGAACCATGGTCAGAAGAAGAAACCTTTCATTTGATCAAATTCATTCAACAGAATAATACTCAAAATATGGATTTGATTGCAAGTGATCTGAGTAGAGATAGGGTCCAGTGTGAACAAAAATGGAAAACTATTGTGGATGCATATAATACACAACAAGTTTGGTCGGACGAGGAAATTCAGAAGTTCTCTTCTTTATTTCAGAAGAAATAAAGAAGAGTTTAGTGATCAGCCATGGAAATGGATTAAAGCGTCAATGAAACTAAACAGCAGAAGTCCATATGCATGTCAAGTTCGAAACAGAAGGAATAAGAAACAAAAATGCATTTGGAGTGATTGTGACAACTCTAAATTGGATTAATCTGTGAAAATTCAAAATGTACATCAGTCTCAAATTAACTGGGACAGTGTGTCTGAAGCTGTAGGACAATTACCCTCGGATTGTAAAAGCCAGTGGTATAATTTTGTCAGTGAAAATATTCGACGGGAAAATTGGACAGAAGTTGAAGATGATCAATTAAGGGACATTAAAGAGAAAAAATCCATCATTCAATTGGTATGAAGTGTCAGACAGTATGATGTACAGATCGGCAAGGCAATGTTGTCAGAGGTAAATGTCTAATACCTTTTCATGTTTATATATATAATAATAATATACAAGTTGTATAATATACATAATAATATTATTTATAGTGTCATACGAGTCATACTTTATATACGTCATCAAAAGAAGGGGGTGGGCTTTGGAACATTTCTGACCAGAAATGGTTGGAGGGGTCGGGTCGAAAATTTTGATGACGAATTTAAAGTATGGCCCCTATGTGTATATATACATGTAATAATAGTCATGGTAATTAAAAAAAGTCACTTTTTAAAATTAATAGATGGTCCTACCGTGTCGGATCCAGTGATCCCGATTTGTGTACAGAGGAATGGACTACAGAAGACATTGAACAGTTAAAAATGGGTTTGGCTCACCATGGAAATAATATACTGAAAGTTAAAGAAGCCTATCTTCCAAAAAGAAGTACTAAAAGTATTCATCATCACATTACAAGTTTACAGCGATCAAATGTTCCACAACAACTCGCGAAAGTTGACTGTAAGACTATTGGACCATTGGTGAAGGAATCTTTAGCAAAACTCGACGAAGACGAAGGTTCATCCCTGTATTCCATTATTGATTATTTTGACAATAATCATTCTGACCTGGACATGACCATCATTCGACCATCAGTCATCCGGTTTTTAAAGAGGGCAGTACAAGCCAAGGAAAGACCTTCTGTTCAAAAAATGACCAGTGATAGTATTGTTCTGTACAAATTGATCTCAATTCCTAGTCGTCGTCAAAAGAGAGCAAAGTGGCCAGTTTCTGTGAGTTCTTTTTTTATAAAAAAAAACTAATACTTTCTGTCTGTAAATGTGTACAGCTGTTTGTGTGATTGAATTTGTTGTGGTTGTGGTTATTGTTTTAAGGATTCTGTGAAGGTGTTGTTGACAGAAGATTTCCTATTGTGTTCAAAAAGTCAATTCATATTTACAGGTAAGTATAACTATTTCTGTGTGGTGTATTTTAGTACAGTGAAATTCGTACATACCATTATGCTATTCAACAGGAGAACAAAAATAATATGAGTGACAGCCGTAAGGGACCAGTCCATTCTATTGATGATCGGGGTATGTACTGGGATGGAAAGTTATTTCAATGTCGTCAGATTACACAGTCAGACAGATGTAAGTAACAAAGTTTTTCCGTTCAAGTTAGACTACTTGTACTCTGTCGCTCCTGCTACTTTGAGTAAAATATTTATGAATGATCCTATGTTGTCAGACATTTCTTCCATCTTTGCTGGTCCATACTATGAACCAGTTGGTAAACAAGTTGATGGACAAACTGATGATGACGATGCAGTATTTGTGGTGACGATAATGAGGAACAACTACCCGACCCTTTAGTAGCAGTAGCAGGAGGGGAGGATCCAAATGAAGATCCCAACAAGTTTAAACGATGGATGATTGGTTTTTGTCAACTTATGACATTTTGGATTAATTTAAAGAATGCTCTGGTCAATCTTCATGCAGGGTATGGATGTGGGAATGCTCACATTGCACATTGTCGATATGTAAGTACAACTTATTATTCAAATGAAAATTCTACTAGGTATGTGGTGATAGTAACAAGCCCGACTATGTTTTTTTGTCAATTGCAGTTGTGGGACTTGGACTTGACTAGTTTCAGTAATTTAATTTACTGTGTTCGTGACCCAAAAGAATTTGAGACTGAGAAAGAGAGTGGAGAGAAGGAGGCTGAACAAGTCAATGATGGTGAGCCAAATATCCAAAATTGGAAGTTGAAGAAACTCCGAGAGAAGGAGGAATTGACGGACGAAGAGTTGAAGGAGAAGAAACGACAGAGAAACAAGAAAAAGAAGATGCAGAGAAAGAACAAAAAGTTTGTGAATGTGGCTGAGAAAGTCAAATTTTTTGTTAGATATTTTTGCCAGGATGTGCAGTATCTCCGTCGTACCATGCCTTATTATCAATTTTCTGATGAGTGTATTTTGTTCATTTTTGAGCGTATGGAACACACTGGTCTCCTGTTGACTGTGGAGGGAATTGACCTTCGTAATGATATTTTTGCTAATAATCCTGACTTGAAAGCTCAGTTTGAAGAGACTGTTATTGAGATTTAAGTTGTTATCATTATTAACATACAATGATAACAATGCAATATGAACAAAATTACTTAATAATAAACGATTGAATGATTGATTAAAAGTAAAACAATACTAGAGAGTAATTGATAATACTAATCATAATCACGAAATAAGGACAAAAAAGGCCGACTAACCTCATTCAAGTCCTCCTTGTACTCACGAAACAGTCCTCCATGCTCACCACTCACAATCATCGCCGTCAACAGCGGCACCATCAGTAGTAGTTTGAGCTACATTTGGGATCCCACCAAAAACACCCGGTCAGAACAAAAAAAACTTGTCACCAACAATCTTACTTCTAACCTCTTTAAAATAAAAAGTTAACAAGTGAAGAGAAAGAGAAAAAAAATTTGTCAATGAATTGTGATACCCTCAATTTTAAAAATGTCAACATCAGAAAACTGGTTAATAATAGCTTAATCGCACTGAACAACCTCCTAACCTGAAAGCTTGTGCCTCTCTACATTATTGGCAAATCCTATTTATTGACATTGATCTCCTCCTTTACTGTACATCTCCATAAAAAACTTATTGTGACAATAGGAAAAAGTGAAACTACGAAATTTCAGAGGGAAAAATTTGCACTGTCTCTTGACCTGAAAAACTGAAAAACCGAACAAGGACACTTACCATGATGACTTTTTCTTAAAAATTTCACCACTAGAAGAAAACACTAGAAGAAGAAGTAAAGTCACTACACACACTAACTAAAGAACTAACTACTTGGAAGTTGAGACTTCCAAGGAAAAAAGTTGGGGTGTGTGATTTGTCTCTTTTTTTTGTTTTTGTTTTCCTCTTCACTGATGAGACTGATGAGGGAAAATGTAGAGCTTCATCTTTCTGGTTGTGGACTGTCCAAGATGTTGAGAAAGACTAAACGGATGGATGAAGACTCTGACGGTTCTAGTAGACCCAACCGGTTTCCTCACTGTTTATGAAACTAGTTATGCAAGGCACAGTCACTGCTGTCCCTCAGAGTATTACTTCTTGAACAACACACACTCAGTATCAAATTCTGATATTACCTATATTATATTATTCTTTTCACCCAACATCATCATCAACAGCAACAGGCAACATGAATATACGTGTGTGAAGAAGCAGCAACAACCTTCTCCTTATTCTTCTTTTCTTGCTAAATCCTGGTCACAATTGACTGATCCCGAAATCTACAAAGTTGACACAGATTTTATATGTCTATACTCTTTTGTTTACACTAACACACACACTCACTCCATCATTACAGGATGGACTCACTACAGTGTGGATATACACAACATTTGTATATCCACAATCAAATGTACTGATCCTGATTCTGATTGCGCCGTCATACCACTTGATCGAATTCCTCCCTCCTTATTCTCCTTCCACAGAGAGTGTGACGAAACACACACACACACACTCCCAAAAGGCTAGACATTAGTTGCAAGTGGAGTTGATATGTAAGTTAAGATGATGATGATGATGAAGCTCATGTTGTTGGTGTATTTGCTGGTGTGGTTGTTATGAGGAGGAGTTCGGGAAGGGATTCGCCTGAAACAATATCGAAACTTCTTCTTCTCCTTTGTTTCAAATTTACTGTAATTGATTACACACACCCTTCGTTCACATAAATCCATTAAATTCCCTTCTCTCCTTCTCCTTTATTTCCCTTTTTTCCCTTTCCAAGCTCGATTTCACTGAATTGCCCGAATACCAATTTAATTTATATTCGTACAGTCATTTTCATCATCCCTTTTTTTTTCATTTTCATTTGTGAACGGACAAATTTGTTTGACCGGATTATTGGAAAATAGGATAAAGAAAATTGTTCCCTTTTAATTTTATGTGGATCTCCAATTTTAATAGTCTCAAATATTTTGCAAATTATGATTTAGAATTGCAGTTTTTTAAAATTAATTTCAATTAATTATCCTAATCTGTAATCAAGAAGATTAATTTTACTGGCTGTCATTCAAGTAAAAATTGTTATCAATTTTTTACGACATTTTATTTTACTGCAAAAAGTTACTACATTTTTATGAGATGGTAAACACAATATTTTGTGTCAACGGTAATTATGTAATTAAAACAATTCGCAAACAATTTAACACAGATGAAACGCCAATTTGATGAAAAAATTTGTCACAATTTAACAATCTCAAAATTTTTAAGTAAGATAATTTATTAATAATTACAAGAATAATTTAATTGAAGCAAAAATTTATTCTGGTCATTAGTTATCAAATTTTCGCATCACATCCATGTGTGAAATTCTGTCGATAAGTAGTTTAAGCCCATAACTGTGTCGATAATTACACATAAAATAAATTTATTATGTATCATAATGAGAAAGGTCTCACATAGCCTTTTGACTTCTCTGCACTTGTTGTCTAACATGGTGAAAAAAATTGGTTGGGGTGTGATTAAATTTAACTGAACCCTAATTGCTTAATTTTCCCCATTATCTCCTTTTATAGTTTACCGCACACGCAGAATCCTTTGAGGCCGTTCCCTTTTGTTGTAATTCAATACAATATTCTAAAACTGTTTTTTAAACCTTTCACTTTTCATGCTATTTGAATGGAGTTGGAACATTTTTTTCGTTTCGTTATGTACGAAGAAAGTGGACCCCTTTCACTCGAGGAGCAAGCAGAGTGCTCTAGTAAAAGCGTGAGCTAATAATAGAAAGTTGACAGTTTTCTCTCTTTCTCTCTCTCCCTCTTAATAGCACAGCTTTGATATTCCTGTACTTTAAACTGGTACTCTCTTTCTCTCTCACTCATTGTAAATAAACTTGAATCCACACACAAGCATAAAATCAAATAGGATGAGGGAATTGAGGTAACTCGAGCTGTCATAATGAAATTGTTACAGTTTACCTGTCCCAAGTTTAAGGAGGGGCAGGACTATGGACTGCATGAGTCTCTCTCTCAAAATTATGAATATTAATTTGTGATACTAGCCTGCAAACACCAACAAAAGTCCTCCTCCTCCTCCTTATTATTATAATGACGATGGAAAAAAAGTACATGTCTACACACACACGATATCGGTCACATAATAATAACATGCACAGTCTGTATGATAATGTGAGATCAAAAATACGGCCAGTGCATCGCATGTACGAATAATGAATGGCTGCAATGAGGATCGATTTAAATGAGATTGGGGAAAAATTAAGGAGGATGAGAAAAAAGAGAGAGAAAGATTGATTTGTATTTGAATTCTTTTTTAAAAGAGGATCGATCTTTTTCACCGCACCACCATTAAACACAAATATAATGGTGTGTGTGTGTTGTGTGTATGTGTGTGTGGAGCGTGTGTACACCAGCACCATCCATGCATCATGAATTATGGGCGATTAACTCTAGGCAATGTTTACGACGTATTTATTATTGTGTTGACCCGGATAAAATAAAATAAAACTTGGCTGGCTGGCTGGCCGGTTTGAGTCTCTCTCTCTCTCTTGAGATCTTTTTGAGTCGGTAAGAAGCACCACAGTACACTACACCATCTACGACAGTCTCTCTGTCTCTTCCTTGTGTTTTTTGGCAAGGACGGACGCCTTCCCTTAACTTTACATCACATCACATCATCATCACTTCTTCTTCTCAAACTCCCAACCCAAAAGCTTCTATCACTTGAGATGAATCCCCATATCCCCCTCTTTTCTTCTCCTCTCGTGTTAATGTTGCATACACACATATATAATAATAATATATTCTCATTAAAATTCACCTTTAGCTTCTCATCTTCCCATTTCCATTGACCATTGAGAGAGGAGCTCAAATATTGAGTGAGGAGGGAGAGGGGGAAAGAGATGAAACTGATCCCCCCTCATGCCAAAGAAGGCACAATTTGTATAATATTCAGATGAGGGTTTTAATGTGTGTCAGCAACAACAGCAGCATCAGAAAATGCATCGAGAATACAAAAGACGCTCCTCAAGACAATATTCGAGTACACACATACATACACAGTACACACACACAACTTTTGCATGAATATTATAATGCTCAATCAAACCCATAGCCAGGCTTCAGTGGCAGAACATTACGTGTACATACATGCAAGGTGGAATATGTAGAAAGAGGAGAAGGAGGAAAAATTTCTTGATGATGACCAAGACTACATATACACCTACCTACATACAGACACACACACACACATACAGACAAAGAGAGAGAGAAGTGAGTTTGAGACCAAGTTGATGTTGTTACAAGTTGGGGAGGAGGAGGTGATGGTGAGGATGATGATATTATTGAGGAGAATTATTGAGAATTGCGTGCGTCAGTGTGGATGGATGTTTAAGAGATTTTTGTTGACCAAAATGTGGTTTCTTCATTTCTCTCTCTCTCTTGACTGTTGGGACTTGTTGCACAGGCAAAGTTTTGTATTAGATTGGACTGTGACGGTGGAAGGAGGGAAGAAGACGAAAAAGTGGAGGAAAACCAGCTAACCTCATTATGTAGGGCAACCCCCAGAAAAAACAGGGTTTGATTCTATGTCACTTTCGTATATGTTGGCTTTTTACGAGCCAACTCATCATATGCATCAAACTATGCAACTTACACACACATACAACACACACAGCAAGGAAGATGAGATATCCTCAACCCTGAAAAGTTTTGACTCTTGACATTGTTGTCGAGAGGGAGAAGAAGAGGAGGAGGAGGGGACCATCGTTACCATCATATATCAGAGAGTGTAGGAGCCAAAGAGAAGAAGCAAGTCTAAGTAAGTAAGTCAGGCTCAGCCTCAGCCCCAACAACAAGCAACACGATTGCATAAAATTTAGGGAAAAAAGGGTACAATTCATCATTACAACTTCTGATGCCACAGCACAGCTACACCCTGTAAAAAAACTTGAACTAATTTGTGCATGCAATTTTGTCGGGAATCAAGTGGATGAGTGTATAATAATTGCAAATGTATTTTTTCACCCTCCCTCCCTCCCTTTTTAAAAACCCCCACTTGCATTATTGTACTCTTAATCAAGTATTATTCTACGGTGAGTTGATTGGATGGTGTGAGTGTGCTGGTAAAATATTTGTGTACCCTGTCTCCCTTTTTTTTCCTCATGTAATTCTAATTAAAATTTATTGTCTCTCTCCCTCTCTCTCAACTTTTTGATACTGGTTCCTCGGTTCCATTCTCGCTTTGCATTGTTTGTGTGTGTGTGTGTGTGCATGTGTGTGTGTTGTATATGTGTTGTGTGGATCAAAAGGAACTTCTTTTAAGTCATATTTCATCCGTTGTCCACATTCCACTTGACCACTCTGACTGTGAATATTAGTGTTTTTGGAAAATTTAATTATTCACTGTCACTAAAACTACGGTTTTACA
Organism: Pygmarrhopalites habei; assembly: GCA_009870185.1. Classification (NCBI taxonomy): domain Eukaryota; kingdom Metazoa; phylum Arthropoda; class Collembola; order Symphypleona; family Arrhopalitidae; genus Pygmarrhopalites; species Pygmarrhopalites habei. Next base: position 21,208 of record WJFB01001748.1, read on the forward strand.
TTTTAATCGACAAATTCCTTCCCTCCAAATGTGACTCCTTTGACTTTCGAAGACCTTTGTAGGTAAAAGGTCTTTTTTGTTTGAAATCGAGATTGGAGCCGACTAAAAATGAAATGAAGGAGATGGGGCCAATATGAATGGGGGAAATGGTGAATTTGCCCTGATTTTGTATTTGTAATGAAAAGAAAAATGACCACAAACATAGTTTGTTCAACACACACACATACACACATACATAGGCACACACAACAACAACAACGAGGGGGATGGCCGCTGGGCTATCATGATCTTAACCAGGGTCATAAATTGGACGTTTTTTTACGAGAAGGAGATTTACTTGCAATTCCTTGTTTAATATCGAGTTGAAGCTAGTTTTTTTTCTGTCGATTGAATATTATTACTATTTTTTTAAAGATTTTTATGGTCTAAATGAAATTCAATTGGACGGTAAAGTTACATAGACTGGCTGTAGGTACAGTCGAGTGGAGTTCAGTAGACAAAATGGATGATGATGGTAAGGGGCGTCCAAGAGGATATTTTATTACTCAAAAAAATGATCATGAAAAATGAGTGGACCACAAAAACCGACAACAACAATCGGTGTACACACTCTACTATTACCTATATTGGAAGGAGGAGGAGAAGAAGAGAGGAAGAGTTTTTGAGAATGGTTAAAGGGGAAAAGAGAAACAGAGAACTGAATAAATAAAAACAAAATGAAAAAGAGAGCCATTAAGCAGAGTCTTCTCTTTCTCTCTCTCTCTCTTTCTCATTGTTACACAAAAAATAATGATCCAATTAAAACCAAAAATATTTCCATTCGCATTGAGTAAATAAGGTGTGTTTTGTGTGTTTTGTACATTGTACTACATTTTATTATCAATTTTTCCTGACATATTCCTACCCCCTGTACGTGTGTCCGTGTCCTTCGTAAAAGGTGAGAATGATTGGAATTCCAATGGAAAATCAAATTGAATTGAGGATCCTTCAACATGACAGCTGTCAACTGTTCAACAAGAAGGGATCAAGAATCTTTTTTGACAAGTAGGATTCAGGATGTGTGTGGATGTGTGTGCGTGTGTGTGTGTGTGTCGTCCCCTATGACGACTACACATTTTGTGGGATGGTGATGAGAAGGATGGACATCATCTAAATGGCGACGATGACCAAGGACCCATGTCAGACTGATTTTAATTGTTACAAAATTGTATTAAATCAATATACACACACCATCAGTAAAGTGTACCAGCTGACCACGCTCTTGTGTAGCCACACACATTCACATTCAGAAGGAACAGGAACAGGAGTGGACAATGCAATAATTTAGCTTTTGAGTTGATATGGAATACACAATTAATGTGTGTGTGGTGGTGAGGAGAAGGGATTTGAAAAGTATTAAGATCAAGTGGTGACTGGAAAACTACTGTGATGGCTAATGAGCCTCAATGGCTGCTCTGGGGGTGCATAGGAATGAGATCAAGGAAAAGAAGATGTCCAAAGGAAGAGTTTGAGTTGTTGTTATACAAACTCTTAATACTCCATACATGGATACCTGATACTGTGGTGTGTGTGTCAGTAAGTAAATACTACAGTGAGTTAGTTTGAACAAGTTTTAGTGGACTTTTTAACTATATAGCCAATTACGTGTATTACACACACACACACACACACACACACACACAGATAGTCTGGGTGTTTTTGAGAGGGACGTAGAAGAGGATTTGTTGGCCAATTGAAATATCGTCCCAACTGCTCCCCATATACGTCCCTCTCAGTCACTGAGTCAATAATGTAAGGCCTCAGTCCCTTCTTCTGTACAGGATAATGATACAAAATTATGATTCCCTACTCGATCGTTGCACTCTTTTATAAATATTTAGAGAGAAGTCTTTTCTTTTGACCACCAGCAAGATCAAGATCGGCCTACGGATTTAAAGTCCTACTAAATTCTTTCTACTCACTCCTGTGCTGTGTAGCTAGTGGTATTAGAATGGTAGGTATGAATATTATTTATTTGATTTGAGCAGACACTCCATTCACAAGGAAGACAGAGAGAAGAGAGAGAGAGAGAGAGAGAGAGCACAGGAGGGGATATTGAGCTGATTGGAAACGAGTCTGTGTGTGTGTGGAGTAAGTATTTTATTATAATATGCCTTTTATTTTGCACTTGTTTTTCTTGGGCCTCCTTCTTTCTTGGTCCACTTTGTGCGGTTCTTCATTAGGTTTTTTGAATGACTTATACTTTGAGCGGAGGCAGAGGGATATGAGGGCCTGATCTTTTATGGAATAATTTTAGAGGCAACAGGTTTATACTCTCCATCCTCCATCCTCGTCGTCACACAATTGAATTTTTTTTCTTTCCTTCAAAATGGGTATTCAACAAGAGAGAGAGAGGAATAATTTCAACAATTTAGATCAAGTTTTAGTCTTTTGACAACAACAATGACCGACAGGTTGTTGTCCATTGTGTATACTTTTTTTTCTCTCTCTTCTGTATGTGTCTACACATTATGTCAAGGAAGAGTAGTCGTTAGAGCTAGTATTTAAAATGGTGAATTAACTCACACATTATTACATTTAGATTACATATTTGGGAGGAGGGAGACAAAAAGAGTAATATGGGATCAGTGTGTCTGTGTGTGTAGGACAAAATATAGAAGAAACAAGAATTTTAACTTATGTAAATGTAACAAAAAATGAGCAGAGAGCCACTTTTTCTTCATGTTAAATGGCCGGAATGTCATGTTACGTGTACAATTTATACGTAAACAATATTTAATATTGTCTTGCCTTGCACAGACAGGTGTATTTTAATGTGTAATAATACGAAATGTGTGTGTGTAGGGGGGACACTTTTGCAACAGAAGAAAAGGCACAAAAAAAATATTTAGAGTGTCAACTTACCCTCAGCATCAAATTTTTATGGGTTTATATATTAGGTTATATTATATTTAATTGTCTAAAAAAAGTGCAGATAGTAAAGTAAAGCGCAATGCATTTTAGATGGACATTTCCTATCAAAAATTTTTATGAGAGTTTTTACTCTCTGAATTCTTTTGTTGTGCAGAGAAACACAATTTCATTTTTTCCCCACTTTTCACTCCAAGACCTAGTTTTTTGTAACAACAACAACATACACGTAGGCACTCACTTTGTACTGTGTGTGTGGATTATGAATTTGTTTCGTCAGCAAATGTAATAAAGTTATAGAGGAGAGGAGAAGGGATACAAAAACTTGAAGATTGTCTCTGACAGTCAGATATGTAATATGTATTAAGTACATTGACTCATAAATCAACACAGGAGAAAAGTCCATTAATGTGTGATACTACTAGTTTGTTACTACCAGATTTGGTATGTGTGGTGGATTTGGACGTCGATTAATTAAAAAATTAATGGATGAAGGAACAAGACAATGAGGATACCTTCTCAAATCCCTTAAAAAGTTTGAAATATCTCAATTGGGGAAACATGTCAAATTCATCTTGAGAACAAGACACTAAGTTAAGTTCTAAAAGTCAAAAACTTTACTTTTTTTGGCACACCCACTTAATTATATTTAATGACAGGGGTATTATTCTCATCCTCCATTTAAATCCCAATTGCAATTTTGACTTTAGAACCACACAAGACCCAATATGCTCATCCTTTGTATCATGTACAGTTTTTTTATCCCTGTGTCAAGAACTGTGAGTGTTTTGTGAATTCAATTAGCAGTCACTACTACTGCTAAGTATTACCAGTGGTTATTCGAGAGAGAGAGAGAAAGAAAGAGACGACGCTCCTTGCATTGACAATCAATGCGAGGAGATGCATTTGCCAAAATATTAGCATAAAATAGGATCATAATATGCAAATTGTTTAAAAAAATTGATTTCATTACTTTATTACAGTGTAACAGGAGTTCAGTCCACACTTATCACTGTCAAGTGCATGTGGATTATACGGACAAAAATTCTTATGATGCTGAGTAAAGAGGACACATCACACATGTCCTATTTAACACTCTATTCCGATTAATGTAAATCAAGAAATTATTTTCTGGTAAAAGCAATCATCAGGAAAGAGAGATGTGAAGCTGAATTTTGAGTGCTGTTCACACACGTCCTTTTTAGAAAATGGGCTAATGGGTGCAAGATGTATATTTCCTCAAGCTGTAATCTTGTGACTGTGTTACACAGTCTGTGTAATAATTGTATGATAAATTAAATGAGACACCCGAAAAGGGAAAAGTGACACACAGGATATTATTAGAGAATACAATTTTTAGAGCTACAATCTACAATCATTTTTCATAGAATGCAGAACATGTTTTGTAAGGCATAAAACTCGAAGCACTTTAATTTTTTACATATTTTATATAATATAGTCTGAAAATTTCTTTGTTTTTTCTTCTCTCTCTCTCTCTCTCTCTGCTATACTACAATGTACTATACATAGCACGGTACACAAATAATAATAATAACAATAATAATACCTAGTTAAATACTTTTACAGTGAAGAAAATGTAGTATTGCCCCATTTCCAAAAAAAATATTAGTACATCGTTATTACAATTAATACGAATAATCATGATACATAATAATATTAGAAGTGAGATATTTTGAGACACTGTGAAGATCAAAAATGTTTGTTCTCTATAATTTCAATAATAATAACATGAGATTATAGTTACTTGTAATGTGTTCATGTGTGTGTAAGATACTTACTGAGAAAGAGGGATTAAAATTGCAGTATTTTATACGAATTTAAAAAAAATGAAAGCTGCTATCATAAATTGTTTTATCATAGTAAATGGTGGTCTTGTGGTTCTTTTTTCTAGTCAAATATATATATTACAAGACAATATATATATGGTATGGTATAGTATATAATCATGTTAAAGAGCTAATTTTTATATAATATAGTATATTTTTTTGTAATTATTTTCATTTGCCTAAGCCTTGTACGCATATATGACGGCATATTGCAAGGCATCATTAAGTAGTAATTAGTACATCACTTCTACATATTGTATATATTATATCAATCTTTCAATCAATCAGAGGACAGCCTGTATTTATTACAGTTTGTATTTGATGGAAAATATTATTATTATTCTTTCAGTATATCATTTTCTTTACAGAGATGTTAAAATGAATGACACTTCCTTGTCTTACACTTGTCGCATGTAGTAATAAGATTAAAATATTTTCACATATATATATATTTGCATATATCATATTTTCTAGTACACATAGCAGTACAATAATTTCATTAGTACAGTAGTGTGAACGAATAAAGCTGCATATATAGTTTTCTGTTCTTTGTAATAGTACATTTATATGGACAATAAATTGTTGTATTTCTTTTTTGGCTCACTTGTTTTGGTTATTCATTTCATGTGTGTGTGGTTTGTAGTAATTATAATGCGCTCTGGTGTTGCAGTAGTAG
>WJFB01001749.1:0-13724 GCA_009870185.1 Pygmarrhopalites habei
AAAAGAAATAATTTTGAACGAACGTGGCAGCAAGTTCAATAATTGTGCAAAAAAATAAATTCAACACAAGAAAACTAGAATTGACACACTTTGACACCTTTTATGCGTATGAGAAATTATAAAGATAATTTTCCTCTCTCTCACACTGCACACACACACAATTCTTTTTCAATTTTTTCAAAATTCTTTGTTTGGAAAAGTTTTGAATTTTTGAATACAAATATCTATAGTGATAATTCATAATTTATTCTACTAGCTGAAAAATTTTAATCCGTTCTTCTTCGGAGAAGACTTTTCCTCAAATTTTTGCAAGAAAATTACACAGGAAATGTGGCAGTTCGAAAATATTTCGTATTTCTCTCCAATTCTTTTGAAAATAGGAAGATGAGCTCAAATTAATGAGACTCGTTATTTATTTGTGAATCTTTTAGTAAAATAAAATATAAAATAAAATGTATTTAATATCTTTTGTACTGACAATGAGGCTATGATCCAGACTCGTGCATCTTGTTTAAGCTTACATAAGGGATTTGATGACCTTTGTTGAGATGTTTTGCAAACCTTCGTTCATCCACAGTTTTGAAATGGCAGTTGATAATTTTGCAACTGTACACCCGGAAACTTTTCTCATGTCTCTTCTCATGTCTTTTGACATTACACAGGTATGCAGATTGATACGGACAACTTTTACAAGTGAAGATTTGATCCGTCCGAATACTCCGCCGTTTCTTCTCCTTTATCTCTACGTCCAGAAAATGGCCCATGGAGTCGGACCAGTTGGAGAGTAGAGAGTCTTGATGTTCATGTCGTGACATGTGAAGGTCAAGACTTTGTTGGTCTGGAAGAATTTTGGAGCACAGCTCACAATAGACAGGGTTGTCAGAATGGATGGCCATGTGACGAACGACACGACCGTAGTAAGCACTACTGAATACACAGTCTGGGAAGTGACATTGGTACCTTTTGTCATGGATTTTACGCCCCATTTTCAAAGATGGATCTTTGGACTGTCCAGTTGGATTCGGTTTGGAGTGGGCGTAGAGGAGATGAGGCTCCAGATTGCATTGGAATTGGAATGTGAAAGAACATTGCGGACATTTCAACATTTTCGCGTCAGACTCTTCTTCTACTTTGATCGGGATGTCCATCATGGTGGCTCTGAAAGGTCAACAAGAAATAGAATTAATAAAAGATAGAATAAAGAAATTATAATTTCAAATGTAACTGAAAATAAAACTCCCGCATTTGTAAGTAAAAAAAGTGGACAGTGAATCGATTTGAAAATTTAAAATTAATTTTGGAAAGAAATTGAATTAAATGGGTCAAGTCAATGTTGGACTGAAACACAAGTATCATTTGGTCCGGATGTAGCACTCACGATAGGTCAAATGTCACGTGACCTCATTCCTTCACAATGAGGTCATGTGACACTAATATTACTCGAAGTGCCAGATTAATCAAACTTTTACATGAAAAGGGTAGAGTTCAACATGAGACAAGAATCAAATGTGATGTGCCCCTGCGGCGGTTTGAACCTTTGACCTCTGACCTTGGAATGAATCCGTCACTCTTTGTAGGTAAGAGGTCTATTACCTATGTCCAGTACTCTACGATCAGTACTTTCTGCTATTATTTTCAATCACAATTTTGCTCTTACCCAAATTGATAATACTAATTAAATAATTAAATTACAGTTTTAACTGCAATCCATTTTCCTTTTTTTAACTTGAATTTTTTAATTGAAATAGTTTAGTACTTACATGGAAAGTGTGAGATCGCTGAAAGTACGTGTGTGTCAGTTTGTTACAAGGAAGCACCCATCCGGTTGTCCGGTTAATCACAATCAAAATTGATGTCCGGTTTTTAAATTACAAAATTAACAAGAATTTAAATTGTAGACTATCAGAAGCACCAAGTCAAAGCAATAGAAATTTTAGTGTGACAATTTGAAATTACAATTAAATTCTTTGAAAATAAAATGGTAAAGGAGAAATGATGGACAATTGTTTTTTACTCCTCGGCAAATGTTCAAGTGAGAGAATGTTTGTGTGTGTGTGACTTGAAGGTTCAAATAAAATAATTTCCCTGCTACTACTCTCGTAGAGAGAGACTCAAGGGTTGGTGTGAGGGGCATGGAAGGGAGGCCATTGAAGAGTGAGGTATATAGAGAGAAAAAGGTGATTTCAAAATAGGCATGACTGTTAAGCGTTATGTAGGTGAGACCCCCAAGGAATTGTCCCTTCCAGCTGCGTTTACAATTGTAAGCCCCTTCTTCTACATAGAATCGTCCCCTTACTATACTTACATATAAGGGGACCTCCACTCCCTTATAGGGTTTCATTGAAACGAATCGAAGGAAAAACTCACACGGCACCGACTGTGTATTTCTGTGTGTGTGTGTGTGTGAGACACCAAGAAGTACCTTTATTTTTCCTCATATTTTCGGTGTGCGTGTCCAGGAGAGGAGAGGCTATTGGAATTTTAAAAGAAGGTTAATGATCCTCTTCCTGCTTGAGGAAGGGACTCAAGACCATGGGTGCTTGGGCTTTAAAAAACTCATGTTTTACAGGCACAGAACTATATACTATTGCACTATAGTTCTGTGTTTACAGGTAATGCTACGCCTGGCGTTGATAAACTTGTAGACTACAAGTTGTAGTAAAAAAGTATATCGTATGAACACACGTGGCCGGCTTTGGCTTCATCCGTTCTATGCCTTTTTTGTATCTTCCGCAATTTTTGAAAATTAAAGTGAGATAAAGAAGTAGTAGAAGAAAATGTGTGACGTTTTGGCATGGAGATATTAGTTAAGTGGGTGAGCCCACGTGGACGTGCTATCATTTTTGAGAGATATACACTGTATATTATACAGTATAGAATTTTAAAATGTGTTTTGTAATTATCTATTTTTTCGTTGTTGACGTATGACATGGAATCAAGGTTCAAGAGGTGACGTCGAGTGTTGTCCTTTCTGATGAGCATTAACTTTTGTGAGAGAGAAGTCGAGTTTTAAAATGTGACTTTTCATTTGTGTGTGTGTGTCAGATTGTCAGACTTGTACAAAACAAATCTGGAATAAATTGTACGTAAATTTATTTAACTGTAGAAAATGAGTTCAGGATTAGTGCATTTTTTGGGTGCCATCACATTTGGCTATGCTACTTACTACCAATTTTGGCAGATCAAGATTCCAGCAGGGGAATTCCCCGCCATGACCGCCTGGGGTGGACGATGGAAATATTTGACAATCTGGAATCTTGTGAGTTTAACCTTTCGACCCTTTTGTATTTGAGTAAAATGTGATGAATGAATGGCTGTATAAATACGACGTGTCAGTCTTAAATTAATGAAAGTTAATATTGAATGTAATTGAAGTGAATTAGAATTTTGGAATACTTTTTCCAGGTTTTACACCTGATTTACCATATCTACAGCCTAGCCAATGATTTTGTGGGTTCTAATGAAATTAATAAGAAGAGACAGACAACAATGCAAAAGATTAGGGACAATCTTTTTGCTAGTTGGATTTTCCCTACTGGGATTGTACGAAACAAAAAATATTTTAATTGAGAGGAAATTGAGTAATTGAGGGGGTTAGTAATAGAAATTTACTCTGACATTGCCCCAAGAATCCTTGGTGAACGCATGAGTAAGCGGGCAAGAACTATTGGGGCAATCTTAGAGTCATTTCTATTACTAACCCCCTCAATTGATTTTTTTAATAAAATGATTCTTGATGTGTGTAGTTTGTGTCAGTGACATTCTGGGGTTTATATGCAATTGATCGGGAATTAGTATTCCCTCGTGTCATCGATACTTTCTATCCGACTTGGTTGAACCATGCTGTCCATACTGGACCAATCACATTCCTAACTTTAGAAGTGGTGACAGTACCAAAAATTTTTCCTGAGAGGTCAACAGGATTTTCTGGTACGATGACTCTTAGCCTAGCATATTTGGGATGGTAAGTTGAAACGCATGGAGTTTAGAGATTTCAATTTTGAATGAAAGTTTTGATAGTTGTTTTGGAATTTGACAGGATCACTTACCTTTATAATCGGACGGGATATTGGCCATACCCAATTCTTCAGATTTTGAATAATTTTCAAAGAATTTTATTCTTGGCTGCTTTGGCTATTGCCCTCGGGGCTCTTTACTTCCTGGGTGAACATATCCAAAAATTACGATGGAGTGAGTTTCCATTTCCGCATTTTAAAAATCCTCATTGACTTGAATTTATGGTTGAACAATTCCAAAATAATGTTTTGAAATATTAAAGATGATGAGGTCAAAAGTCATGCGGCTGGTTCAGAAAAGGTCAAAAGTGGGAAGAGCAAGTCAGTCAAACAAGGGAAGAAGAAATGGTATTAATGTTGGCAAAATAATTCAAAAGATATTTGCACCATAATTTATTATCAAGAATGAAGAGTGCAATAAAACCAAAGGATTAAAAACTCATTTACTCCCTTCACATAAATAGAATTCCATTTTATTCATAAAATTCTCGATCATCTTCCATGGAGACCAAGGATTGCATAGAGAGGAACACACACGCATCAATCCCACACACTCTTAAAATAGAAGGAAAAATGTTGGGTGGAAATTGGATTTTCCAGGGAATAAGGGAAAGTTTCCCTTCAGAAGGTAAAAATTCTCCCCGGGAAAAGAAGGAAACTGCTTTCCCCGGAGGAGTCCACAAATTCCCCTCAAAAACGGAAAATATTCCGAGATGGAGGGAAGATTCCACTCTTCCCGCCAATTTTTACCTTCTTCCGGGGAAAATGGCTTTAGGTTCTCCTGAAGTTTCCCGTATAAGTTCCACTCCTCCGGGCAATATTTTACCTTTTGCGGGGAAACTTTCTCTTCTCTTCTAAGAGTGTACAAAACAATGGTATTGGAAATTGTAGTTAAATTAAATACGTTATCAACTAACTATGCACAATATTTTCAGAAAAACTCACACAAACAAATAACTGACACACACTGTCCTAATTTGTAATTTGGAAAAGTTGAATAATCATGTAATTAAATATTTAAAATTAGTAAAGGCTATGAAAAAATTTTAATCCGAGTCACTGGAGCTACTCCCTTCCTTCTCCTTCTCTCCCTCTTTTCTTTCTTTACATTTCAAACATTTTTTGGCCTCAAATTCCTCCTCGACCTTCCCAATCCCTCCTAGCAACTGATTCAACTCACCCTTCATCTTTTGGAGCCCGTCACTCAGGATTTTATTCCCATCCCTCAATTTCTTCTTACATCCTTTCAATTCTACATTTGCCTCCTCCAAAATGTCCTTCTCAATTCTCAACTTTTCTCCAATCTCTTGAATCTTTTCATTGGCATCCGTGAGAGTCTCAATGGCATCAACCAATTTCTTGTTATGTTTTCTCAACTCTTCGATAGCATCCATTAAATTCCCATTTGCCTCACTCAACTCTTCTACTTTCCCTTCCAACTTGTCAACTTTCACTTTCAACTCGTCCCGCTCTTTCCTCAATTGTCCAATATCATCTTCCAAATGAACAATCTCAATTAACAATTTTTCTTTTTGACTACCCAATTTTTCAGTGTAGTCACCCAATTTTTCTAGCCGATCTTCTAGATTGACAATTTCTTTTAATAATTTATCTTTTTGTTGACTCAATTTTTTCCCATAGTCAATTAATTTTTCAATTTTGTCTTTTAATTGTTCAATCTCTTCTTTCAATTCAGAATTGTCATGTTTTAGTCCATCAATCTCTTCCCTCAATTTCTCATTCATTTTCTTCTCCTCTTCCAAAATCTTTTTCAATTTGTCATTGTCATCCTCTAAATTTTTAATCAAGTCCTCCATCTTGTCAATTTTCCCTTTAAGTCCCTCATTCTCATCCTTGACCTCTTTATAATTGTCTGTCAATTTTTCTAGAGCAACCCTCAAGTCATCATTCAAGTCTTTAAATTTGTCATTCTTTTTCTTTTCCTTTTCTAAATCCGACTTCAAGTCCTCATTCTCATTTTTCAATTTGTCAAGGGTCTCTTTCTGTCCCTTGAATTTGTCCTTAAGTTTGTCTAGTTCATCCTCAAGTTTTTTATTTTTGTCCTTGACCTTGTCTACCTCTTCCTTGAGGTCTTTATTGGAGTCTTTGACCTTGTCAAGGGCCTCTTTTAATTCTTTGTTGTCGTCCTTCAATTTGTCTAGGGTGTCCTTAAGGTCCTTGATGTGGTCCTTGAGTTTGTTGTTGTCATGTTTGAGTTTGTCAATCTCTTTTTTCAACTCATCATTCTCTTCTTTGACTCCCTTGAAGTCCTCTTTCAATTTTTGGTGAGAAGTTTTCAATTTGTCATAATCTACTTTCAAATTGTCATAGTCATCCTTGACCTTTTTGACCTGATCCTTCAATGTGTCATTCGATTGTTCCAAGTCTGTGATGATTTGTTGTAGTGTGTTATTATTGTCATTCAATTTTTCGATCATGTCAACAACGTCATCTTTTTCGTCAGCTAGACTGTCGTACTCTTCACTCAGTTTGTCCAGTTTTTGTTTCAAGTCATCCTTGTCTCCCTTGAGGGTCTCATTGTCCTTTTCCAATTTGGTCAAGTCCTCCCTCAACTCTTCATTTTGATGCTTGAGTTTTTCATTACTATTTCTAATCTTGTCCATGGCCTTCATCAGTTCTTCGTAGTCATCCTTGAGTTTTTGAATGAGGTTGGTCATGTGACTAAATTCAGTTTTGAATTTGTCATTGGAGTCCCTCAGTTCCTTGTTTTCACCCTTCAGTTTGTCAACATAGTCCTTGAGCATCTCAATCTCTGCTTCCAGTTTGATGTTCAATTTTTTGAGACTGTCATTCTCTTCACGAATCATATTTGTCTGGTGGGTCAGGATTGAGATTTCCGTGTCCTTGTTTGACTTTTCCTTGGTCAGCCGGTCATTGTCCACTGTCAGTTTCGTATTCTCAGACTTGAGTAACGAAATCTCTTTCTGGAGTGAGTCCAACTCTCGGCTGAAACTGTTTGGAGTGGATGCGGATGGAGGGGACCGGGACCGGGAGCGGGATGATTTACTGGAACTACTGGAAGAGCGGGAACGGGGTTTGGATTTCAAGTGCAATTTTTTTCTCAACTTGTCCATTTTTCAGGCTGAGTCAATTCTAAGACGAAGACAAAAATAGGACAACAATGAAAGAATTCTAATTTTGAGCCAACAATTTTTTCCAAAAAACATGAATGTAATTCGAAGAAACCATGGAAAAGCTTGTCTAATCACCTTCAATTAGAACAGATTGGAATGTACAAAATGTAGTTTTCAAGATCTCTTCAGAATTTTTCCTTTAAATTCTAAATCCGTTGTACTGCAATACAAGATACAATTTAATTAGCAATCCGGAATTTTGGATCCCAAAAATCCTGCCGCGTCGCGTATAATCAAAATTGAAGAAAATTAGTTTTTACCCCAAAAAAATCCCGGAATATGAATAGCAGTAATTTTATGAAGAGCTGATAAATCAGAGAGAGTCTCAGTTGTTGTTCCCTTTGTTCTGTAATATATTTTCCGTGTATTAATCTAATTCCAGGAGTGAGAAGTGTAGGTGTGGTAATCATAAACAGAATTTATTTTGTGTGTGTGTGTAATTGGAGCAACCATGAATTCCTCAACTTATCTCTTCAACCTTCCTGTCAATTATCGGTTTATGCAATTTTTATCAGCCCACACACACACACACACACACCACTCTCTTCACACTCATCACATTCTTCAAAATGTATGTCATCAGTTTGGTCCACAAATATTTTACCTGGTCCTTCCAAGCAGATATTATGAGATCATCATTGATGATTGCAAAAACTGGAGGGCATGAGTTTTAAATTCATGCAAAATTGTATTCATAGACTATTTTGATTAGAGAAACTTGGCCTTCCTTCTTCTGGACGGCAGTGAAAAGGCACAAACATCTACCTGTAGTTTACATTGAGAGAATGATAATCGCAATGACGTTTGTAGTCCGAGCTCTCATATCAGTATTTATTATTTTAGTCACCGAATTTAGTTCAAGTTGAGGATTACCAATGGTAATTTACCATTCATCATGGACTAATCTAGGAAAAGAGCTGAGCCAAAATTTAGCCCACCTTCCTTTCACCGAATGATTTTAGGATTGAAATAAATATCAAAATGCCAACTTTATTCCGTATTACAAATCCAATTTGGACCAACTTTTTAATTTAAAAATCTAATATGTGCTTAATTTTTGTAAATCTCGCACTTTAAGGCAGTAAATCCGTCGTGAATATAGTTTTGCCCTCACCATTCGTACACCAGACCGTTTGGTCCAGACGTCATGCCATGGCGGGACTCGTGACGGGACAAGCCGAATCCCGTCCCGATCTCGGGAAAATTCGGAGTACTAGCGTCAGTAGAATATTATTTTGTGGATCGTTTTTTATACACGAGAATGAAAATGTGTGTGTGTGTAAATATTTCATGTTTGCTTTTTTAAGATAATCAATTTAATTTAATTTCGTTAAAATAATTAAAAAGGAGGGAGAGCGTTCCAACTCCAAGGATGTGCAAATCCTTGTCGTGAAATTGGAGTGGAGTGAAAGTCAATAATTTCACTATTTGGCAGGATGGAAGTGAATACCATGCAAAAGTGACAAAGAATGAAAAATATTTTTTCACCAAAGTTGAGGGGGTCCCTAAAACCCATTGCATTGCACAATCATTCCAATTCCATTCCAGATTTTGGCCATTCCATGACAATTCCAATGATTCCATGACCATTCCATTACAAGTTGAACCAGTGAAAAGTGGACGTGAATTGGAACCTTTAATTGGGAAACGTTGATGCAAAATGTTGACACGTCGTTTAATTTGTCATGGATTTGGTTCACTGAAATGGGCATCCTCCCTCAATACCATTCCACTCCGTTTCAATTTTCAAACAATGAAAGTTGAGAGAGAAAGTTCAAAATGGCGACTCCTCTCTTTCCACATTTTGTGGCTCTACTTTTGTATCAGAAGTCTCCTTCAAGACGAGATTCCAGCGACCCACGTCACACTCACATTTGTTTTGTCAATTTCCGGAATATTTATAACGATCATCAGCTACCAGTATTTTTTGGTTGACCCTGACCTCACAGTCAAGATTGTTAATTGTATTGAACTTTCACCTGACTCGATGTACGAGGGAAAATCCCTTCTCTGGCTCTCCATCCACAAACAAACTGTACAAGAAATATTAATAACAAATATTCAACTAGTTATGAACATGTTTCTCTTTTATTTCCCAATCTTGTACTTTCATATTCCGAATTTACCCGCATTCCTCTTCTCCTACTTGGATGGAGAAGGGGAATCGAGTTGGGTCATCCTTTGTCTCTTCCTCCTCCCCGAATTAATTCTCTTTCTTTTTATTGTTCACACATCCACCTTTGCTCTCCTCCCCGCACTCGTCACTGTTTTGACCTTGATCCAGTCAATAAGGGACCTTCTTACTTCCTTCGGGTAAAACTTGATTTTGAATGAATCCCTTCACTTTCATCATTTGCAAAGTTTTTAAATTTTGAGAAAGAATATTTTTGATAAAATAATAAGGGGGACTGAGACTTCATTGGATTTTCGAAAACAGTTGCGAGATATTCAGAAAGTTGAGAGACAACTACTCCAATTTCAACTCATAGTCAACTTTCTCCTGTCAGACCTTTGGTTCCTAACGAAATTGGCATGTTTGAGTGTTCCTATCGCCAGTTCATTTTTTGCAATTCGATTCCACTCTGCATATCCATTGCTCTCAATGGTAGTAGTTGTGGTGGCAGTGAATATGCTTGTAGGTTACATGATCCTTGTCAATACTTTTTTCAACCTTCCTCTTCTTATCAAAGAATTGAAGGCAGCCATTCTGGTGGCGAGGGAAAGGTGGACCATGGACCGTCCCTTTAAATACCCCGAGTCCCAATCCAAGTGGAATGCCTTCAGATTGGGAGTGAGGGAAGTGTTGGCTAAGAGTGTGAAGGCGATGCCCGGACTGGAAATCAAAGATGGAGGTTTCCGTAAATTTCAAAGGGATTCCCCGCTCAACTTTTTAAATTTTTACGTACATCAAGTCGTTTTTTTCCTCCTCACATTTTAAAATCCCACTCTGCTTTGTAGACAGCCAACATTTTTAAAATATTCGGTTAACGTCTTCAGGTAAGAATAATAAGTAAGCATATATTAATCCATTGTGTATGGTGTATGGGCAATCCATCTTCCGCACCAACTAAACTGTCGATTCGACCCTGTAAAGGAAGTTCATTTTACCTCATGAGAAATTGATGTAAGAATGGAGCAGGTGAAGGGTCCCATTTCTCCAAAAGTTTTTCTCTTGTACTGATGACAGGAAAGTCATTAAATTTCATTGCATTGAAATTCATGAGTTCAATATCTTCCGTCCGAAATAGAAATTTATCGTGTCCGGAATCCAACGTAAGTAAGAAGGATTCCGGACATTTTGCTTTAACTCCAGAGATATTCCAAAAAATCGGAAAAAATAATTTATGAAAGGGGGGAGGGGGGTAGTTTCACTTTTTTGATCAAATCCGAATACCCGGGTTGCAGAGGACATGAGTGTCAACACACATCGGGATTGAATTCTTCGCATAATTTTGCACTAGCGTGATTTTTTTAAGAATTTTTGACACAAGGAAACGGAAGATCCGAAAAATCGGTGAAAACCCGGTTTGAAGGTCACGGCAAGAACTGATATGCACTATGATTGAAAGTAATTTATTTTCCAGGTCAGAATGAATTTTTTCAGTGAGAATAGTTATCACAAAACATGAACATCCAAAAAATCGGAAAAAATAATTTATGGAAGGGGGGAGGGGGGTAGTTTCACTTTTTTGGTCAGATTCCAATACCCGGGTTGCAGAGGACATGAGTGTCAACAAACATCGGGATTGAATTCCTGACATAATTTTGCACTGGGGTGATTTTTTTCAGAATTTTTGGTGCAAGGAAACGGAAGATCCGAAAAATCGATGAAATCCCGGTTTAGAGGTCACGGCATGAATTGATTTGCACTATGATTGATAGCAATTTATTTTCCAGGTCAGAATGAATTTTTTCAGTGAGAATAGTTATGACCCAACATGAACACACAAGTGCTATTGTTGAACAGAATATACGGGTAGGCTGCATTGAAGACAAGTTGACCTCTGGAGGTTAAGGGAGTGGATGAATTGAAAAAGTGTCCATGAGAACGTTGGTGGGGAAGGGGTCAGCTAACTGCGTGCCAAGTTTGGGGTCTCCAGGATGTAAACTAATTTTTCCGAGATTTATTGGTAATTTATTGGTTGGACCAATAATTTATTGGAAGACCAATACCTCTTACCAATACCAATGGTATGATCTCTATTTTGGAGGCAGAAAAACCAATTGAGGCCTTTGGTAAAACAAATGACTCTAACATTACCCCACTGCTCGAGAGCTTCCCTTCCCTCTTTCTCACACACACAAGCTTCTTCCCCATTTCCTTGTCTTTTCCTCGCCTTCCTTCAAAGTTCAAGGAACACAAAACAAGGTTCCAAACTCTACTATTGACTCTGTTCCCCCAACACAGATTCAACATTCACACACACACATGTCATTTAGCTGCTGAATCAGTCATTTAGCTGCTGGACTAGTAATTTAGCTGCTGGTTCAGTCATTTAGCTGTCGGTAAAAATATATCCCTAAATTATTTGTGGTTTATTTGTTCCGTTGTGCACAAATATTTTCTAAATTCACATTTTAAATGTGAGTGAATCTCATTTAGTACGTAAAGGTGTGTGTGTGGAGCCATAAATTCAATCCGAATTATATAAACCAATTTTGAAAAAAAATATTTCAAAAATAAAAGGCAATCAATTGCTCTAGGATTTTGATGTCGACTTTGATAAAACTTTTTAAAAATCATTAATTTTATTGTAGACACACAAGTTTTGTGGTTTTGTTCAAAAACAATTCCATGTAAAAAATCTGACATGCTGACAAAAGTTTGTGGGTTTGAAAGGCCAGAATTATGTAATAAAAGTTCAATCTCTCTCCACAGTTGAGGATGAACCTCGTGGACTCTCGTTTCATTTATCATTGTCATCCATGGAAAAATTCAATTGGATGATTAATCGAAAAAAAAAAAAACAGCATGAAAGATTCGAGTTCACTCAAACTTTAAGGTCATTGACATAATGACTGATTAATGGGCCATGTGTTCCTGTCAAGGAATCCGGAACTGACATAACTTTTCCCCGAAAGGAAACCTTCCTGCTGGAAATTCCCCATCCACTTGTGTCCACTTATTGTTCAACACAATGAATCTCTATAAAAAGCCGTCATCTTCTTTCATTCATCCACCAAGTAAAATTCATTTCTTCATCTCCCCTCAATTTTCAACCAAGTCTAGTTCAATTGAGTGAGAATCAAAATGACTTCACAAATATTGTCTTCTTTAACAATCCTTCTGCTCGTGACCGTTTTGGCATGGACTCAAGGACAATACACAGGTGCCATTTTCTTTTCCCTCTTCTTGTCTCCAATTCCTTCCTCAAAAATTTGTACAATAAATGACATTCACTGGAGACTGAAACTATTTATTTTGTATTTTGAAAACTATATTTTACAGATTGGCAAACTCAGGGCTTGACTTCACACAACACTTACCGGGCTAAACATCAAAATACCGGACCCATGACCCTGAATTCGGACGTACGTTCCCCAAACCAATCTCGACTTATTTTCATAAGAGTTGCATAAGACATGAGTAACTTACTCATTAACAAATCAAAATTAATTAAAAAATCATTTTGGATCGCAAATAATAGTTGAATACTCGAGCTCAGACGTGTGCCCAGTACTACGCTCTTGTCGTGAAAGGGATTGACCACTCGTGCAAGGACAAGTAATATTTTGAAATTTCCTCTCCTTTTGCTAATGAAATTGAATTTTCCAATCATTCTAATTGTGCATGTTGTTGCCAAAAATGATTTTAGAAATGGAGCTGGAGAGAATTTGTACTGGAGTGCTGGATACAGTCTGACTACAGCAGGACTTGTGAAGAAAGCTGTGGATGAATGGTACGCAGAAATTAAATCCTACAACTGGAGCAATCCTGGATTCAGCGGTGCTACCGGTCATTTCACTCAGGTCACAAACCACTTTCTACTATAACATATAATCAGGAAGAATTTTAAATGCAAAGTCCAATCTTTCCTTCACAAATTATTTTTTTACACAAATGTACATCCATATTATTTCTGTACCAATTTTGATTTGTTGTTTGTTGGATAATCAGGTGGTTTGGAAAAATTCGGTCAATTTGGGGATTGGTACTTACTACGAACCAACATCAAAAAGGACGTACGTTGTGGGGCTGTACAATCCTCCTGGCAATTACCAAGGACAATTCCCCGCAAATGTTCTTCCTCTCAAATAAACCCAAAGCAAAGATTTTTTGAATGGCGTGGACATTTTACACAACTTTTTCCAACTCATTTATAAATTCACATTTTTAATCCTTGCAAAACAATTTCTGTCAAATAAATAATTACCAACATTGTAAAGAAAGAATGAACTGAAGTCATACTTTTTTCAAATCATATGTACCACTGCAACTAAGAAGGGCATGCATTCCGTGATTGGCCGAAATTTTCAAAGGGAATGGACGTGAAATTACGTGCATTATTTTTTTCACGTCCTTTTCACGTCCAATCCTTTTGAAGATTTCGGC
>WJFB01001749.1:13759-26630 GCA_009870185.1 Pygmarrhopalites habei
CATTTTCACGTCCAATCCTTTTGAAAATTTCAGCCAATCACTGAAGGGATGTCGTTCTTCGTTGCACTTGTACATATCGCTTACTTTCATGCAAATTTGTGTGTGTGTGTACAATTTTTCTAAAATCCAAAGCTACAAGGCTTTTGGCTACAAAGCCTTGTTCAACTTTCATGGCATGGCATATTGAACAAACAAAAACAATTTTTCTTCCCATTTCCACTCGACTTGCAAATAAATGTTGTAATATAAACATTAGCAATAATAGTAGAGACGCAAAACGTGTCCTCCTACAATTTGCACACACAAGCCAGAACCAACAAAAACATTACCACTGCGTCGTACTCACAAACTGACCTTCACTCCATGTTAAACTGTCCATCAAAAATGATGTTCTTCAATTCCTTACAATATTTGACCCTCTACTTGACCACTACTGCCATCTACTTGCCAAAAACTGCACTCACTCACGCTCTCCCCACATCTCCAACCGGATTTAAAGAGACACAGCAAAAATGTACTTACAATTTCCCTCATTTGAGTAACCACCTCAACATCTTCAAAACCTGTCTCACTGTCCTAATGATGACCTTCGACCCTCCAATCAATTTCCAACACACCCACCTTGAAAATCCAATCGTTCTACTCCGCCCACATGGAAACATGACTTCCTTGTACGTCCCTGAGGAGCCTCAAAACGACTACTACCAAGTCCACCTCAATCGTCACAAGATAGTCCATTTTATCCACTACGGGTACTGGCTGGAAGGTCAAAGGTCATCTTGCTACGCCTACATCCTCTTAAATCCACCACTTAAATCCACTAGTCATCATATTAGTACATCCCAACAACAACAACCAAAATTTGTATTCCATCTCCCGCCTTACGCCCGCCTTTTCTTCCCATCAAAATTTTTGACCTATGTCCACGTGATCATGCATGGAATTTTCACGTCATTCAAACACCAAAATCGTTTCGCAGCTCCCCGAAAATTTTTCAATAAAATTAGGAAAATGTTGGATGTGGATGACAACAATCATCTCTCCATTTCCAACACTGACATTCAGACTCAAGGTCATTTGACCTCAGAGGTCAATCTTGATACTGGCGGGAAACTTGGTATTCAATATGGTCATGGTCTATTCAATTTGAAAATCATTGGAATGTACGTTGTGTCACTCAGTCATAACCGAGTTCGTCATCCCATGCCAGCCCTCACTGAAGTCTTAGGTTTAGGCGGGAACTGTCAGATGACAGGGAATTGTTTAGAAATGTCAGTAAGGATGAAACGCCATCTAGACTCATGACATGACAATTGTCAAGCCCATACTTTCATTATACTTGAAAGACTGAGAAATTCTGCGTCGATGAGAAAGAAACTTGAAAAATGGCTCCGTCCTTCCCGCCGTCATACAAATTCACACAGAAGACCACTAGAGGGCTACCCCAATTGGAAATACCCCGCCATGTTCACTTCACTCCTCTACATTTTTCTCCCATCGTTTCCAAATGTCACATTTCTGCAGGAAGATCCGGATGAGGACATTAAAGGACCTGACACCCAAGACAAATTCAAACACTATCCTTTATTAAGTTCGAGAATCTCTACAGGTTTTTACAGACTATTTGGTGAAGAGTTACTAGTGACCTCTGACGGTATAAAATTCTTGACATGTAGTGGGATATCTGAAGAAACAACCCTGTCCGTTTTTATTGAACCTTTTCGACCCACTCTCTGGCTTACCTTAACTCTCTCTTCTTTTGCTCTCTCTATTCTCATTTATGTCGGACTGGTTGACCCAGCCAAGAGGTCAATGGTTGACCTCTGGTATTCACTCAGCCTCCCTTGGAGTACTCTCTTGTTACAGTATGAGGAGCCTTCACATATAATCGACAAGACTAGAGGAGGGAAGTCTGCTTTCAATATGGCTATCATTTGTTGGCTTGTAATGACTGTATTCCTCTCAAATGAGTATCAGGGCATGGTCACTACTGACCTTACAGCCCCACGACCTCGCTCAAAAGCTTACGATCAATTTGACCAATTGAGAGGATTTACTTTCTACTCTGCCCTCTCACAACACTACAGGGATGAAATGAAGTTTGCAGAGAATGATCCGGACTGGAGAGCAAGAGGGATGGGTACAATCCGATATTTTGATATTAATTATGATTTGTTCCTTCTCCACTCTTTCCATTGTCCGCAACTGGAAGAGAATGAATCGTCACCTTATAGACAACCAGGTGGGACACTGGACAAGTTGTGTGGACTTCTTGGTCGACTTGTGAGTGGATTTGAGTGTACAATGGATGAACGGAATGAAAGGATTGTGGGGGTGTGTGGGAAGACAGCTTACATAGATTATACAAGCAAAATCCTCAATTTTAAAATCCCAGAAGGATGGAAATATTTTTCTGTTTTCCAGAAAAAGGATTTGGTTTTGAGTGAGGAGGATCAAACATTTGGGAAATTGTATGGATGGACTTTGAACTATTGCCAAGGGTTTCGGAAGATGAGGCTGATCAATGGAAAAGGGTTACTGGAGTCTGGACTCTATTTTTGGTATGACAGGATGTACTTGGGGAATCGGGGAGGAGGGACACTTAGATGGATGTATGAAGGAGGAGGAGGGGATGCAGAGGATGAGGTCAAAAATGTCGAAATTGGGGATAATTTCTTCGTAGGAATGACAATCATTTTTGGAGTTGGTTTGGCTGCAGCATCTGCTCTCTTTATTTTCAATGGTTTGGTGGGGATTGTAGCTCAACGGGTTTCTACTTTAGGGGTCGAGAGGATAATGAAATCTTTAATTAAACTTGTACAGCCGCTCTGAGTTTGGGGAATTCGATTATTTTATCAAGGATTAATTTCCAAAATCATTTATTTTGTTGGTAAAATTATTAGAGAAAAATTGTAACTGTTATTACAAAGTTGAGTGCAGCTGGTTCGCAAATAAATTAAAATTTTCTTTGCTAGCTGCTTACATTTCTATTTTAATTATTTTTAAAAAAAATCAGTATCGTCATAAAAGTAGATGGAATGTTTCAACTCAGGTCTGTAAGACTGACTGGTGTCGTTTTGACCGGACTTGTTTGTAGGAAAATGATTTCACAGGTAAAGATGACATGGATGACAGACAACATGAATGGTTTCGAAATTTGGAAACAACCCAGACCACTCAGGCAAACAGGATTACTCACTAATCTCTCAAGTCTTTCAACCTGAAATTTTGACAAATTTTAATTGTCACATCATCCACTTTGTAAAAATAATACTAATTTCTTAGACAAAAAAATTAATGACGATAAAATTAGAAATGAAATTTTAAAAATAATTTTCCGACACCTCTGAATTGTATTGTTCTGCTGGGCAATGTTGAGTCAAGTACAAAATCTGTTCGCAAGCCTCCACAATTTGACTGGCAGTGATTGAGATGAGGATGAACCGTACAATTAAATGGAGGAACGACCAAGCGGCATAAACCTGGGCCATCACTGAACGGTATGGGTCAGTCGTGATGCCAAGATGCAACTATCACAAAATTAATCCAGAATTATATCACACACAGTCATTTAAATGCTCCACTCTTAGAACAGAAGGGAAAGTTTCCCCGGAAAAGGGTAAAATTTTACTTCAGGAGAAGCTAAAGTCATTTTCCCGGAAGAACGTAAAAATTAGCGGGAAGAGTAGAATTTTCCCTCGATCTCGGGATATTTTCCCTTCTTGGGGGGAATTTGTGGAATCCTCCGGGGAAAGCAGTTTCCTTCTTTTCCCGGGGAGAATTTTTACCTTCTGAAGGGAAACTTTCCCTTATTCCCTGGAAAATCCACTGTCCACCCAACATTTTCCCTTCTATTTTAAGAGTGTGTGCAGCAATTAAATTGCATCTGCATCCAAAATAGTCTTGTGACTACCCAGGAGGCCATAAATTTTGTCTGCTGTAATTAGTACACTTTAAACCAGGAGTAGCTGGACAATTATTTAATATACCACTGAAATTTAAATGTAACCTCCTCTTTACCTGAGTACTGATCAACTCGACGAGATTGGCGTAAGACAGGAAGATGAGAGGAGACAGAAAATTGTTCACTTCTCGACATAAACTGTGAGCCATCACAAATTCCTTTCGCAATTTAACCCAACAAATTGTTTTATCTGCCCAGGAAAAAGAATTCAATTTTTTCATTTCCCAAAAGTCAAAACAAATGTTTTATCTTTATCAAAGAAGTCTAACTCGGAGACGGAAATTAGGTTGAAATTTTGAAAATTTTGTACTAGAAACTGACATGGTTCCTTGTTCCATTTGTGTTGTTTGACAATCTGTTGAAATTTTGAAGCGACCGTCCAAGCCATGCTCATAATTATGATGTCCACAAAGTTTGTGGTAACAACAGCCAATTTATTGACTAGAAAAAGGATGAGAGTGACGAGTGGGTTGTAAGGAACTTGGAGCCAGTTTTCTCCATGCTCTCTCCAGTAGTAGTCTTCCAGCAGGGAGTAATTTTTTCCAACCTGCTAAATTAATTTTTAAATTACTTTTTAAAATAATAGTTCATTCTTATTGAGTGGCTTTTGCAAATTACCAAATGTCGACAGTTGGACTGTGAGCAGTCATGCCTCATGTGATAGACGACATTTTCAAGGATGGCAGAGGTCATGACCGTCACTGCCCAGCATCGGATTTTAACACCCACTTTCTTGTCAACTCCAGTCCCGGATTTTGTGTCTCTGTAACATCCTCTCCACTTTGTCAAGAGTGAGCAAAGTTTTTGTCCGTTGAAGCAGAAATGAATGTACCTACATTTTCAGCAGAAGTATTTTTTAAAAAATCTATTTTAAAATCAATTTTTTTGTGGGAGTCAATCTTCCATTTAAATTAATTAAAAAATCTTTTTCACATGGAGAAAGTTTCTTCGAGAAACTCACGTGAACAAGCAAACGCAGTAGAAAAGAGGAGGATGAAAAGCCCACGCAATTTGGATCGGACTTGACTGCCCGGATAAAATTTTTCGAATCATCCCTCCAAAATTCATGACCGTGTTGACGGTCATCAGAAATATGAGGAGAATTGTCGGAGTAGCTTTGAGCGATTTCCACCTACACAATTTTTTAGAAAATATTTGAAAGAAGTATTTAACATGAATTTCCATTTTAAATGAATAATTTTGCCAATGATAAAATCTGACTTGAAACTAGGAAGGGAGTCCAAAGTCCGAGCCCAAAGTCCCTTATAAGGACATATCCCAAAAAGCATTCCAAATCTGAGGATTGGACTGACACACACGTACAGGTCATCCAAGGGGGCCCCACTTCCAGACTCCATTGTGATCATATTGTGCATGATCGTCTTTCGAAACATTTTATTTTATTTCTGAATTAAAATCCTCAAAATCCCACCATCCTTTTCTGCTTAAAAAGGTAGAAAATTTCAACTAGAAAAGAAGGAAAAGGAAAATTTTTAAATTACTTCTTTCCTGCTGCCTTGAATAATGATTTCCATCAACTCCCTTCGAAATGTGAGTGTGTCACCTTTTACCACAAATGTTTTTAATTTGTCCAGCCGGAACATTGGATACTCAAAACAGTGGAAAATGTGGAGTAGGAAATTATTCACAATTCTCTCATGGGTCATCTGCCTAGTTTTATTTTTAACCCTCAAAGTGCATGACATGGCGTAAATTTATTTCCCAACTGTCAAATAATTATAAGAACTCGAATGTAGGAAAATTCTGATCTTCTCTCCAAAAAAACACTACAGGCATTTCACCGGGATATTCAAGGATGAAGGCATTCACTCGGATGATGATGAGAAAACATTTTTTTACAAGATGATTTGCACTATTTTACACTCCACAGTGAAGTACAGGTAGAACTATGTGGGTGGTCCCGGCTGCTAATTTCTCAATTACAATTATGAGGAAAATTGGGAATGTATTTCTGACTGGAGAGAGGATAATTATGATTCATTAATAACTTTCTCCAGTGAACGTTTGTTGCACTTGCATGTGTAATTCAATGTCACGAAATCTTTCCACCCCTATTTCTCTACTGTGGGGCTACACTTCATGTTGCAATCACAATTCAATTTGTGGTGCAGTACATCGTGGCTGTAGACACTCCATGAAACTTTCTCTCTCATCTGTCGGCTCTTTCCTCCTTCCAGAGTAATAGACGTAATTGGAGAAGAGTCTCTCACGAAGAAGAGAGAGAATGGATGACAAGTGATGAGGTGATAACTTTCCCCCCGTCTAGGAAAAACAATGTCAAAAACATGTTTTGTTGTAGAGCGTGAGTGTTTACCTACAATACAGTCGTAAGTATGTAGTCAAGAGCTTCGTCGCTCTCTCTTTCTATTATTACAAGTTCAACGAAGAAAACTCTCTCTTTCACTCTTCATTCCAAAGCAAAGTATGGGGAGTCCATTAGCAATGGACCATCACAAAAGTTTGGTGGATTTCAGCGGCAGGGAATTTTGGACATCTGAGACTATTGCTACTTATGTACAAGTATAATTCCTTATGTTTATGTTACACACACACACAAATGTACACAAGCATCCAAGCCTGGAATGATGAGTTTGGAAAGTTTCTTGGAAAGTTTCACTACTTTCTCCATTCAGTTGTGTTGTGAAAGCATTGAATTCATTTATGCACTTTTGATACTACTTTACAACACAAATTATGCATTCACAGTAAATGAGGTTGAGAGAAGAACTCGCAAAATTGAATGTGAGAATCTTACACTGTCTTAACATGTCGTTGAAAATAAGTAAAATCCAGCTAGGACATTCTTCCACATTATATAATAATGAGAGAGGATAATATAGAGTAAAGAACCGAATGGAGAAAGCCTTTCTCAGAAAGGTTTGTGTCACGTACGAGGATTATGGATGAAAGAGAGAAGTGCATCTGAACCCAAGCCAATTGCAAGGGAGAAAGCTGAGAGGACGAATTATATTTTCCCAGTCCCTCCCCTCCATTTGCACTAACGAGAGTGACAGCGGCTGTGAGTTAAAGCTTCTCATGTACAAACATTTTGTTCTCCCACACTCACTCTCGGCAGCTGTCGAGTTTTCTCTCTCTCTCTCTCCTACTTGCGTTAGTGGAAGGGAAAGATGTGGAGAAAATTTTGTCTAGGAGAAAGTATGAGTGCTAACATCACCCCCAGTGTACAATTAATGACGGATGATTACTACGATTATGTGTTGACCTTCCTTTTTACGTAGTTGGATGAAAGAAATTTATTTCTATGAGGGTCTATAAATATTTCCAATAAAAATAAACACTCTCTCATCTCAGTAGCTGCGACTGCGACTGTCAACTCGAGAGTTCGCAGATCAAAGTTAATTGTGTACGATTGTGTCAACACAAGAGGCTTCATTTTGATTGGACTACTCCACTCTGTCAGTCTGTGATGTCTCAGCGCAAGAATGAAATTTCCTTCAAGTACAAAATATTTTTTAAAAAAGGGACAATGAGGAGAAAGCGGTTATTTTGGAACTCACGTGAGTGGAACATGAATGTCGGATGAGTAGACAAACAAATGTACATTTCAACTGTTTTTCCATGTGATCATTAGTCCTTTTGCAGTATGCAAATTTTTTCCACAATCATTTGTCAACAAAAATTATTTATTTAAAAAATTCACAACAAAATAACAATAACAATTTCCCTTTAGGATGTGGAGCTCTTAAAGTACTTTAGTATGAAAATACGGAATGGACAGAGTAGCCATCAAATTTGTCATCATAATCCCCAGTGGCCATGTCACTCGGGAATATTTCAATGCCACCCTCACCCTGACCCCCTCCCCCTCCCAAAAGTTTTGCAAAATCAATATTTTTGAGTATATCCGAACTTTCAGGAAAACTCATACTCGGTTTTGCCACAATTCTTGGATCATAATTAAAACTAAATTCACCCACTGGTCCCCCCATCCCAACTGTACTATGACCTGAATCATGTTTTGACCCTGTTTTGACCCCATGTGAATGACCCACCCCTGAATAATCGTAACTTGTATAGCTTTGAACTAGGGGTGTTTGGGATGGCATTGTGAAATCCGTCCATCCACTGTAACCTTTTGTTGTCAATTCTTTTGGTAGACGCTGCAATTGTTGTTGTTTTGGTTGCTGCTGCTGTGCCCTTAAGGGAATTGCAGTCACGGTCGAGTAAGTCGGAGAATTTTGTACAGGATAATTTCGTAAAGTGGAATGGAAATTGACTCGAGTTGGTTCATTCGGACTTAGGACGACTGGAGTTTGAACAGGTTGTGGTGACCTGTACTGACCTGTACTGACTGCAGGGGTCAGGTCATAAGATGGGGTGACACTGAAAGAAGGTTCTTGGAACCTCCCATAATTAAATGCGTATTTAATTGGTTGTACATTATTGGGAATACTATTTGGATTTTGCAAAAATTTTGTAGCTCCTCCTTCGTGGTGTCCAATTTGCAAGGGTTGTGCAAATTGTGGTGATAATTTTTGGGGTTGAACAAAATTTGGTAGAGGGGAAATGAGGATTTGTTGCATGACATTCATGTCCGTATGATCATACAGTTTGGGATGGCGGGAATTTTGTATTTGAATTTTCCCAACAGTTTCACTTGATGGTGGTGGTGGTGTGTCGTAAATGTATGTGGATGAAGGTTCAGGAGTTTCAGGGCCTTGATTCCAAGGGCCTGGGAGGAGGTATTCATGATTTTGGATTATCGAGTGGAAGATGTCATCATCGGTTTGTGGTGGTTTGGTTGGTTTGACTTTTTTAGGTGGGAATATTTGAGGGGGTGAGGGAGAGGATGGGATGGAGGAGTATGGAATAATGGGCGGATTTGTTGGTGGAAGTTTTGGAAGGGGGAAATTTAAATTTGATTCATCAACTAGTTGTAAAGATGATGGATAGGACCAAGAATTGAATTGTCGTTGTTGAGCATTTTGAGGGACATGTGAGGTTGAATGGGAAGGTCTACGAGACATGGATGATGCGATTGTTGGATTGATTTGTTGTTGTTGTGGTGACATAATAGTTTGAGGGGCGAAAGGGATGAGGAATTGTCTTCTCTCGGCTGCTTGGATTGGTTTGGGTGTTCCAAATGGGCGGGATGTGACGAATTGAACGCGAACGGCTGTCGGTTGGATTGGAGAAAGGTCAGTTTTGAGGGGAGAGTCAGACTCGAAGTGAGTAGTAAATTTTTTAGTGATGATTTGTTCTTGAGGTTCTTGTGTTGATGGATGAGAGTCAAGTTTAGGGAATTCGGTAGAGTCGGTGTGACAATCAAATTTTGAATTTGATTTTGAACAGTCGGGATGTCCGGAAGTGAGTTTGGATTTTGATGGTTTTTCTTTCTTTATCTTCTCTTTATTTTTGATCCTTTCCTGGTGCTTCTCTTTCTTACTTTTCCACTTCTTGCCTGGGGTTGTGTTATGATGAGGGTTGTTAGGGGTGGTGGGTGTGTTGTGGGTTTCTTCGGAAGAGTAAGGGTGACGAGATCGTTGGATTAAAACATGTTCAGGTGGAGGGGGATGGCCTGGAAATGGGTCAATTCAAAAAGAAAAGAGTAAATTTTTTTTAAAAAAACATCCAGAACGAAAACTGGAGACAAAAATTGGGACCAGTTTTAGACGTCTTAATTAATGGGATTGTAAAATTCTAGTGATTAAAAAGATGAGTGGATACTCGTCTTTCAAAATAATAGAAATGACCTCCGAAAAGATATTTGATTATATCCGAGATGGACCGAACTCCTCGAGTGCCATTAGAATTGTCTTCCAAGGATTCCAAAAGTATTTCTAAAAGTTTTGATTACCACCATAAAATTTAAGTTTCAAGTTAAATACAGTGAGTTGCAATTCTGTGCGAAATTTTCTAATATTTTAATACGAAGAAAGTTCTGGTCTACAAAATTGAGAATGTACTCACCATTTTGTTCCTCTGGTGCTTCCAAAAGGGTTAAAAATTCATTAGCCTTGGATGAATTCGGAAGAGCCATGCAAACAGCTCCAGTTATCTATGTTATTAAGTTAGTCAAATTATTCCTTAAATTAAATAACAAAGTCCATAAAATAAAGACTGCAATCGAAATTCTTTTAAAATAATTTTTGTAATGTTTTTTTAAATGAGTTAATTTTTTTCCAACTTACCATGAGACAGTAGTAAAAATGTGGATTCATTTTATGCGGTTTGCAGCCAAAATCCACAGCTAAAATTAGAAGACTTTGGAATAGTTTAAAGACTAATCCTCGATTGACCGTCCTTTCTTACATTGCAGTATGAGGGGAAAAATGGGAAGGAAGAGAATACGACTCGAGTTGTCAAGTTCACTTTCATTTCCTCCTTGCACTACTTTTCTCTGTTCAGTTGTCGGCTCTCAGGTTTACACACCAGAATTGCATATTTGCAATTCTTCTCATCGTTTTTTTTGCATTACTACCCATGCACTTGTGGAATGACCGGATGTGGGCCGGTTTGAGACGGGAAGTTCAAGCGACCGGGGACTATGTCATTGGGAAATGTAGTCCAAGTGAAGAAGGAAGGATCGTGTATAATATTTTGAGGATGTGTGTGCGTGTGTGTGTGTGTGTGTGTGTGGAGAGAGTGGGTGAGAGTCATGAAAACCTGATTCTTCATTTTCCTTACATGTGGAATGAGTGTAATCAATGGAAATTGCATTACAAATAATACTCATTCATTTCATTGACCACCCATCACTGTGTGTGTGTGTGTGATTTTGTGAACGGTTGCGGTTGTATTTCAATCAAAGCCACATTTTATTGTACTTACTAAGAGTGCATTTTTCTCACCCGCCCGCGTGAGAAAATTTTCAAGTGAGAATTGTGAAAAGTGGGAAAAGTAAGAATTAGATTTGCAAATCCAATTAATTAATGAAAGGATAGAAATGCAATGCACATTGTAAATTAATAAACTCATCATTTTGCCTGGGAAGTCCGATAATTGTTCTTCACTCTTTTCTTTAATGGACAATTTATTTTTAACTACTTCAAGTCGACTTTCATTAAAATTGAGATGAGTGGATTTTTTTCAGTCTTGAACTTCAACAAGAAGAATGATGAAGGAGTAAAAGACAAATGACAGGGAAAGCACAGCTTCAAATTCTCATTTAAAAAATTTTAAATTCAAATCATTTTGAAAAGTAAGATGGGTGGCTTTGATTCAAAGCCCATTGAGATGGTAATGCAATAAAATCATTCTATTGTCAGTGACTCAATAATTAGTCACATGCTTTGTAAGAATTTTGCACAATTTTTATTAAATTAATTTTTCTAGTAGAATTTCAATTTACAAAAATCACCCTTTTAGTTTTTCTAGCATCTATTCTAAAAATATGAAGCAATTTTATTTTTATTTTTGATAAAAACAACCTTTGAACATTTCTAATTCACATATGATTGTGCCCTTCGAGCCTTTTTCCTTATAAATCTTTTCTTGGCTTGACCTTCCTTGGGTCCTTATGGTAAGACCATAGGACCGGTTGCTCTGGGGGATTTTATTTCAAAAACAGGAATACCGTCAAACGTGACAGCACACTTCTATCCCATGAAGCCGCCCTCCACACACACAACGAGACATGCACACAGACTGGAAAATGCAAAACCATTTCCTCCTCTCTCTCACTCCACCATCTATCAATATAACGATAAACACCCAAGGACAAATTTCTTCAAAATTGCACCCTCTTTCTTCTCCGGAACAGCTTCCTCATCTACAACTCGCGAAAATCCGAAAAAACGGAAAATCGGACTTTTCACAACAATTTACAGGGTTTTCACAATTTTCATTTTTTAAAAAGGTCAGAAGATGTAGAATTTAATTCTGAACAATTTATAAACATAGTTTAAGGCGGAAAACTTCAAATGCTCCCAGTAATTAAATAGGTTCTGCGTTTTTAAAAATGGTTTGTGTGTGTGCGTAAATTAATCGAAAGTCATTTTGAACAATAATGATTCGTCATATTTACAATTTTCGGACATTTTATGTGCACGCAAGTGTGTAAAATTAAATTTTGCACATGTTGGTTATTCAACAACATTTATTTTCTGAAAAATTGTTGTTTTTGTGAAAAGTCCGACTTTTCGTATTTCGGGATTTTCGGGAATTAAGAATGATAAATTTGTCCCGGAAGTGGACGACAAGAAATAGAATGAAATTCTGAACAACCTTGCCTTTGGGTGTGTCTTGCTATTTTGATAAATGGGGCAGTGAGAGAGGGAGGAATTCCGCTGCAAAGTTTGACGGTCTTCCTGTTTTTGAAATAAAATCCCCTACAGCAAGCGGTCCTATCATAGGACTCTCCTATCCAAAAATTCCCTGAGACAGACAAGTCACACTCTCTCCTAGCTACACACCGCTCCACGACTTTTCATACTTTTCAATTTCGTACTTTGTCTTTACATACTTTCCAATTCATACTTTACAATTTCATACGTTTAGCATTTTTAAGGGAGCGAAGCTCCCTGTTAGAACCACGTTGTCTCGGGTCAGTGTCTCTCTCATCCAGTCCTCTTATTCTACTCAATTGGATCCTGTAACTACAATGAAGGACATTTGAAGAGCTTAGAATCAAAAACGTCGTATGTGTAATTGGCCCGGTAAAAGTAGGTAAAAGAGCCCCGCTGCAGGATGGACCTGCCTGCCTGCAGTTAAGGTCTTTTGATCGCAACATTTGTATGCTGAGCTGCTATCGGGACGGAACAACATGAGAGCTTCTCTTCCTCCCTTCACTCCCAACACACACACATATTTAGTACCTATGCGGGGTCCACACGCAAGTACGATGGTTTGATCTTCAGCTCGTCATTTAATGAATTACATACACTAGTAGGTTCTCATATCATCGGAATTTTATTATTTGACCTA
>WJFB01001750.1:0-26617 GCA_009870185.1 Pygmarrhopalites habei
GAACATGAGAATTAGACTTTTGACTAAAGTGAAGGGAAGAGTTTGTGTGTGCAGGATGGAAGCGCCAAACACACAAGCAAAACCAACCAGTCAGACAACACACACACACATACACACACTGCGATACTGTAGGAACTGGAAAGTTGTAAGAGTGTCGATTTAACTTGTTGAGCATTTTCTTTCCCTTTGCCATTTCATCATTTATTATACCCCCTTGCGACAGACAAAAGTTTAACCGGCTGTCCCCATCCCATCCTCTCTCAAGTCTTTTCTAATGGCTAACGGGTTTTTCGTGTGTCAGCCACACTGACTTTTAGACTCACATTCCCTTCCTCGCCCCCTCCAACCTCCCATCTCCCATAATGTGATACAATTATATTTTTTTTTCCTATATATATTATGTATAAACTCAAAAAGTTCTCCCATTTCCCTCATCCATTCTTATATACCATTCTCATGCTAATCAAATGGCTTTACTTTCTCCGTCTCTTATCCCTCTCTTTCGTTTCTCTCTTTTTTTCAGAGCACTGGTGGAGTTTCGAACGAGGAAGGCACACCGATGGGTAGTGGAGTAATGATTTTGGAAAGAATAAGTAGTAAAAAGACTAATATGTTATTGTAAAGTAACCTCTTTTGATGTTTTTGCAGGTCGTACGTGAAAAGGTACATATGGGAAATACCCTCCAGTTACACATACAAAACCGTCACAATATAAATGGAACTATAGTTAACTATTTTATATGAAAAAAATATTTTTTACAGGACATTCTTCGGTACCTGAGTGCAATCTTTGCTGTAGTAATTTTTTATATGACCGCATGTAAGTTTTTTGTATTTTTATTAATTCGGAAATGTAGAAGTAGCACATACCATCAGTAGATGTTGTAGATGTGAAATTTTTTTATTTTACTCTGTGTATCAAAAGTGCACACAAAATAACAATAATAGTTCAGATAACAAAAAGTTGATGATTAATTCAGCGTATAAATTATACAAATGTATGTAAGAAAATTAATTTTAATATAAATTAATCGGAGTCAAACAATTATTCATTACTCTTTCATTCAACAATCATCTAAGGCTTACTATAACGGAGTGGAATGTCTCCTTCCCATTCATAGTACATATCCAACTCTCTCTTGAATAACACAAGAGACAGTTCTTTCATTGTATCATATTGCTCCAGAGTCAGAGACTTACTGGAGATTTTTTCACAAAGAAGAGTGAGGGGAATGTTAGGAAGATTCAAAGGGTCAACTTTCCAAGTTTGTTTCAAATTTTTGGAAAGATCAGTGAATGGGAGAGAGAGATCAGACAGACACATACCATTTAAAGAAGCAAACCTAAATAAAAGCTGAATTATGGCTTCATAAGGTTCCATTTTCTTCTTCTTTTCTTCTTCTTCTGCCTCCTCTGACTTGTCCTTCTCTTTATTGTCGTCAACTGTTTTGACACCTTTGTTCATCGACTCTTCATTGTCCACATCCATTTTGTTAGGATCCGGTTTTGTAACCGTTTTCTCATTCTTCAGGTAGAACAGGACGGTCTTGTACCACGTAAAAACTGGTGTTGTTGGGTTTTTGTCCACTGCCATTTTATTCTGTGCAATGTGCCTGCACATCTCACATGTGCAATTACATTTGTGCAGTCGTGGGTTGAGATCTTTTTGAGATGATTTTCCAGGATATACCTATATCATTAATAGTATTAATGGTACATTAATTCACATTAAAAAATTATACATTAATACCATTAATGGTACATTAATTCACATTAAAAAATTATACATTAATACCATTAATGGTATTAATGGTATAGTATTAATTTCATACTAATAATCAGTCCATCATATTGTACAATATTATGATTTAGATATTATAATACTGACACACATTACATTTGCCAACAAATACTAACCTTTCCGTCATTCGAAATGTACACATAAATAACTCCGATGAAGGATTGTGCTTCAGTTAAATCTTCGGAAGGAAGAATTTGTTGTTCTCGTCCTGTAGTTTTGGTTGGATACGGCCACTTGTCTTTTATCTCTTTCAGTTCCTCCTCCTCACCTTTCTCAGTCTCACTCCAGTCAAAAAGAGTCCCTCGATATTCCAATGCCTCTTTTAATGATGTCAGTCTTAGAAATGAAGGATAAATTGTTAGATTGAGAAAATCAGTCTTGACTGACTGACGAGAGTCATCGTTTAATTGACAGGTCACGAGAAAGTCAGCCGTCTGTTAATAATAATAACGACACACACAATTAGTTCAGAATTCATCATTTACACAGAACATGTTTAATAGTGTGACTTTTATCACTTTGACTTACTTGTCGACTTGAAAACTTGTCGATGGCAGTTTCTGGTTTTGATGGAGACCAGTCAATCATCTCTGAGTTAGCATGGACAATATTTGCTACGACTCCCTTTCCA
Source organism: Pygmarrhopalites habei (assembly GCA_009870185.1). NCBI lineage: Eukaryota > Metazoa > Arthropoda > Collembola > Symphypleona > Arrhopalitidae > Pygmarrhopalites > Pygmarrhopalites habei. The sequence continues at coordinate 2,433 of WJFB01001750.1, forward strand.
TCAACATCCAACCTTAGTTTGTGTAATTCTTTAGATGTTACTGTCTCTAAACCCCAGATACTGTTGATCCGGGGATCATTTAATTTAATTCTCAGTAAGCGGTTGACCATGACCCTCCTGTCCAGAATGGCAAAATTCATGACTCGAGTCATAATAGCTCCAGTTTCACCACTAGCTGGACGGGTGTACTGTAAATTGCACATAGTGTACCGTAAGTGTGAATAATGAGCCCGGGTCATGGATCAAGGAATCTACCATAATTTAACTATTGGCAAATTACGGTAGATCCCTTGATCCATGACCCGGGGTGTTTAATAGTCAATACGGTATGATATTACTATTGTGTACAGTTTATTTACATAGTTTTCATTAATGTCACGCAAGTCCATTAGTCGCCCAAATCCTCCTGGTTGGGCGGAGGGAGGAGGAGATTTATCCTTCAAAGAAATTTTGGAACAGTAGTTTGAGTATGATCCACCCTCTAGTACTTCTTCCATCTTTGAGATTCTACAATGGTCACAGACTTCTCCGACATTACAATCAAGTGGACATTTATTTAAAAGTTGAAGTAGTCCAGTACACGATATCGTTCTTCCCTGTGCTGTACATTTAGTTGTTTTACAGGTTCCGCACAAACCCATGTCATAACTGAAGTTCTTATCATTTCTATTTTTACAAACTTTACATCCAGGGTGATTCTTCGGAACTTCCTTTAAAATAATAAAAATAATACTACCATAAGCATGATCATAAATTTCGAAGGAATATACCATATATGGTCAAAAATAACAATTAATTTATAATAAATGCTCACCTTCTCTAGTGGTTCAAAGGGTTTCCAATCATCACAACTAATAGTTGAGTAAGGAAGAACTCTAGTATGAGTATCTCCTTCCATCTCAACAAATGGTCCAAAGTCCTGTCAATCAAAGAATATTCATTCATATATATATATATATATCACTATTTAATAATTAGTAATTATTTATTTCTAGGAAACGTGTAATTCAAACACAATCAAAAGAACTTACCTGTTCATATCCCTTAATCAGTTGATTCAATTCACTTGCCGTCTTTGTCAAAAGATTCTTCTTATTCATGACCTGGACCCTTAAACTCTTCTCCTTAGAAATCGCTTTGTCCAACTGTTTACTTGACCCAGGTTGATTGGATGACTCTTCGGCACCTTTGTCCATTTTTCTCCTCCCCATTTTCACTAATGTTTCACAACAGCAGAAAAGAATAGTGAAACGACTAATTCCTAACACGTTAATAAAGTCAATGAAATGAATGAGATAATTAACCTGTGACACGAGTATTAAAACGAAACGACTAAATCAACGGTCCAAAAATTTTCAGTCGTGCAAGTCTGAACAAGAACTCAAGTTTCTTTTCGTTCTAAAATTGCGGGAATTCAAATTTTATGCAAGCCAATAATTCCACGGTGGAATTTCCACCTATGCTAATCTGTCAATATTATTATTAATTACAGGTACTAATTACAGGGACGGTATTAGTTACAATTTTTATTGTTATAATTTATTTTTTAATTTATTAATTACAGGGACGGTTACAAATTCAACCAAACTCCCAAATGTGGACCACATCTGTCTGATTACATGGTGGCACCGCGTCACAGAAGTCGGTCAGTAACATTTTTTTAACTTTCTTACTTTGTGATGGGTATGTGGAATATGGTTGCACTGTGAAAGATGTGAGAATTCGATGAGCAAGTAAAATAGGTGTGTTAGATTACGTTAGTCTAACTTTTTCAAAATTGAACTAACCTAAATAAGAAAAATATATTCGTTACGACGTTGCATTGCGAGGGAAGTTAGTGGGATATGATAATGTCGAATAATCCTTAATTCCGCCTCTGAGAAAATACAGACAAGACATTCCACGTTTTTTCACATGTTCTGTACGACTTCCCTTCTGTGTGTTGTGTACGGGGAAAGTGTGGGAGGAGGGATTCAATATGACGATTCAGGAATTCCCTGTCTCCGTGGTTTCTATTCCTCGAAAACACACACACACACACACACCACAAACACGAATCCACCTGATCTACCCGTCTTTTACTTTACACATGTAGTCAGTCGTGTAGTTGTGTCATCCAAACTTAATAATAATCTCAACCACTCAGCTCTTGTGTGTGTGCGTGTGTGTGGATTCTACTTCAGTTTATGCACGCTGGAACTTTAGAGAAGAGCACACACTCCCAAACACAATCCAACTCAAGTAGAAAAGGAATTGGAGTGTGGAAGAGAGTTTGAATGTACAATATGTATTTTAATTTGTATAGACAGAAACAGAGACGGAGAATCAAAATCCCTTCCCTCCGTCTAAAGTATGATACATTTTGTGTGTGTTTCACATTTCATTGAAAAAGCTGTCCTTCTTTTCTTCCCACTGACTCTCGAACATCCACTGTTTATGGACACATTCTCTCATGGCGGTTGATGCTCTCTTGTTGGACTGAATAGAGCCTCTTTAAGTTGAAACAATGTCGGAGAAAGGGAATGAAACGAGGACCAAGTCCCATCGTTTACCATTATGATCGTCATGTATACATAATGTATAGCACCAAAGTTTTTGGTACTTTGTGTAGCAAGTAGTCACACACACACACACACACATTTGCTACTGTACAAAGTTCTCTCCGTCGTCCCTCCTTCTCTTTTGCTGGGACGATGAACCTTTTACTGGTAGTGGTTTGAGTTCTCGTCGTATCGTAAGTTTTAATGGTAGTTTCAATTCGTTGGTGCAGTAAAGGGTAAAGTGTAGTTGTGGTTTAGCTATTTGCCGAAGGAATCAACTCATTATACAATACAAGCTGAGGACTTTAGAGAGGATAGGGGAAAGAGGGAATTCAACCATTTTCACAAGGAAACGAGAGTAGGGATAGTAGAGAGAAAAAAATGAAAATTTTTCCTCGTAAACATTCACCTTATGAAAAAAATTATGGAGGAATCTTAACTTTGTCTACTAGAGAAAAAATCCACTTTCCACCTCTAAACCACGTAATTACACAGACAAAAACCCGGACAGACGGAGGCGTCTTTAAATCTGTACGGAAAATAAAATTTCAATTAAATGGAGGTCGTTTTAAAACAAATGTTGTATTATTTTACAATCTGAACCTCAACTCGCTCTCTCTACACATATTGTACAATTAATATACGGAGAAAGTTGTTGGTAGTGAAAATAATTTATGCTCGTATTCATTTTGTCTACTTCCGTGGAAAGAATTGAAGAAGAAAGAAACTGTAATATTTCTTTTACATGACGAAAACTTTCTTTGTTTTGTAGGTGAATTGCTGTTTTTGGGAGTTGGTCTCCACATGGCATACCACTTGAGGTGAGGGAGGAGAGAATAAATAAATAATGAAGAGAATTATGTTAACTTTTACAATGTTTCAAAAAGTGTTTTTAAGTAGTTGTAGTGGTTGTAGTTGGTGAGTACTACAAACATGAAATATGTAAAAGATTAATTAATTAAAGATTAAGACATGATGGTTGTGTAAATTATTTTTCTTTTGTGTTTTTTCCTCCTCCTTCTCCTCCACCTCCTCTTTCACCTCTACTCTCCTTCTCCTCCTCCTCTCCTGCATACCATACAATTTCAGGAATGCACAAGCACCATGGAATGAGCGTCGCTATTACAGTGCAGCTCTTATTATTGAAGTAAGTTTTTGCTGTGAAACTATGTATGCCCTTGGCTCATTCTCGACATTCTACACTACTCAATACTAGGCAAAATTTTGAATTTGATAAACTTTCTCCTATCTTCTCCTTTCACTCGTCTTCCTTTCTCCTTTCTCTCTCTCTCTCTCCTCATGGCTCTCTCTGGTCGTGTCTCTTGGCATTTCCATTCTACGTCAATAGTCACACAGAGAGATCAAATCGAATCATGTGAGGAAGAATAAACATTTAAAAGTTGAAAGTAAGTATGGATCTCCCTCTCTCCTCTTCTCCAAACTAGTCGTTCATAATAACAGACAACTCTAAATTATTGATGTTCGGGTGGGGTGAGGACACACTTTGTGTGCCTGTGCCCGTGCCCGTACGTGTGTGGGAGTGAGGGAGGAGACAGGGAGAAGAGAATATTAATTCAACAACTCCCCAGTCAACATCTACTATTTGATTTAATTCATCTGTAAATTGATGGATACAGTCATTTACTAGGAATTCTACAACATGGAACCCTGATTTTTATGACAACTCCACCACGTTCCACCACGTTCCACTCCTCCTTTCACTCTACTCCATCCTTTTGACACTGAATAGTAACATCCTGTAAAATTATGGTTAATACAAACATTTGTCTTCCGAAAATATCCAAATTTCATCCTCCCCATCCACTCTAAATGTCTCCAAGGGAGGAGAAAAAGGATTGAGAGTACTTAGAATGAGTTGTGTGTTGCGTAGTAAAATTTTTTGAACCGTCATTTTTTGGTTTATGACTCTTTATATTATTAGTCATGTCAAAATGGAGGAGATGAGAGTGTTTGGGAGAGAGAGAGAGAGGAGGAAAAAAAATATTTGAATTCCTTCACACACAGAACCATGAAAAATGGTCTTGTGTTAAATTCCTAGAATGTTCCCTCCTCTTCACACACACACACACACACACACACATACACAACAGTCAGTCCCTCTTCTCCCATTTTCTGAGAGAAAATGCTTTTATACACAGAATATCAAATAAAATTCCTCTTGTAATGGTCCATGATTAAATTTATTGTCAAGTTGTGTGTCTATACGTGCACACTTAACCTGCGAATCAAAGCAGAGAGCCAAGGATTTGCATTGTCCCTCGAATTACAATGGGAGTGAAATTCCAAGTGTCAAAATGACAAACACTTGTCTCACTAGTCTCACTGTCTGATGGAGAAAAGAGGATGGTAGAAAAAGAGAATGAGTCCGTATACCCCCTTGCATACATACAATACATACTAGAGACACAAGTGGAAAATGACAAGGGAAAAAACGAATAATCTTCTTAAAAATACGACAAAGAAGCCTACATAATACTAATTGTGTGTGTGTGTATGTGTGTCAATTATTTTCTTTCAGACTTTTGCATCGATAGCAACGATCGTCATGCGAGAGTGTCGGCATTACATCACGAGTAATGAGGTAGGGAGGATAAAAACAAAAAATAAAAAGTTTCCACAGTTTTATCTACCAACTTTTTAAAACCAAGATTATAAAAAGGAGAAAATAGAAGATAATAATTTTATACAGTGTCTACACCCAGGAAAAACTAACATTGTTCTCTTTCTTTTTTTTGACAGTCCCTTTATCTTCTTGTGCTGTACTTTGCTCGCTCCCACATCGCAACTACAGTGATACTACTAATTGTTTTTGTTCCAAAGGTTGGGAGACTTTCTCTTTTCCCTTTCCCTCATACTTACAAGAGTACAAACGAAGTGGTTGTCATTTTATTTGTGTCATCGAAAATATTCACATAAAAATAGAGATGAATAGAGACGAGGACTGTCGTCGTAGTCTATCCATCTATTTTGTACAGAGAAAGTGTGTCTCTCTGTTTTATTAGGATTATTCTCCCTTTGACTGTGTACAATTAATGTGCTCGTATAATATTATATTGTTTGTTTGCTCAACTTTGTGACTAGGACTGAGTCTGTCACAGACTTTTCCCTTTGGTTCATTAGCTAACAAACTGACAAAGAATTTTTTTTTCGCTCGTTCACTTTCACTCACTTTCTCTTTTTCTCTCTCTGTTTATAGTTTTACTACATTCACGATGAGAAGAAAAAGCGACTAGTCCGAAGGGGTGATGGTGGTGGTGGAACTACTCGAGTAGTCAAAGCTTTAGACGCCATAAACGGAGATCTTGATCTTGCAGAAGTCAATTTAGCCGACATGGATCCACAGGATATTCGGGTATGTACTCATTTACTTTTGAGTCATGTACATCATGTGTGTGTGTGCGTGTGGTGTTCCTCAATTTTTATACTTTAATACATTTAATTCCATTACACACACATAAATAATACATACTGTTTAAAAGGTTTAAAGTTGGATGAAAACATCAACTTTTACGCTAGCGGCGTATTTGGCAAAAACGAGAGAGAGAAATATATAGAGGCACAGCAAAATTAGTTATTTTACTTATTTTTCTTTTTATATATTTTGTATAGAAGAAAAACTGGAGGAAAAGAGCCAAGATAGTCTAAATAAGTAATATTGCCGTGTGTGTATATATATTATACGTTGGAACGGAATGGCTAGTAATACTCATCCTGAAAACGACTTTACAAGGATTCAACTTGAGTTCATTTTTTTGGCTCTCTTGTAATGAGGGATAGAAAATATTTTAACAAGCCCCTACAACATGGAACGAAGGACATGTGTGACTACAAAGAGTGAGTGAGTTTTACAAAAGGATGAAAACGAAGCGACACAATTTTTGAGAAAAAAACATTTTTAAAATTTGTCAAAACCCTAGGGAAGAAATGGACACTACTAGCAACCACAAAGACCATATAGCTGAATCTACTCCACTTTCCAGTTTCATTTGAAGAGGGGAAAATGTTACTTTGTGTGTGTGTGTGTCCTTTGTAGAAAAAAGGAAAGGAAAAAACTGGAAAGATTTGACACTATGACATGTCTCACCCTCCTCTCTTCTCTCTCTCTTTTTTTTGTTTGAACCTCTCACAAAAGTTACTCTAGCTTAAATAAATAATAAGGCCCCGTGTTTGTGTGTGCAGTGTGGTGATGATGATGTTGTTGATGTGTGTGTATTATGTATCTAAATATCTCAGACGGAGCTGAAAAGAGTTTATACACAACTGGAGCTGTTACGTAATAAAACGATGCGGAAGGACAACCCTCATATATCGAAGAGACGAGGGGGAAGAAAACCCACACACCGGTAATTATTTTATAAATTTCTGTACAGTAGTATTATTATTGTACAATCCACTTTAATGTTACGTCTCCTTTACAAATATAAAGTACACTTGTAAGAACATGCCAAGTGGACGTCCCCTCCCTATTTCCCTCTCTCTCTCTCTCTCTCTTTCATATATTCTCCTTGTCGTAATCACGTCATTTCTTTCTAACAAAAAATTCTGTTTCTATTTTCTTGTTTTGCAGCCGATTCTCCCTGCAAGTAAGTGAAAATAAGTTGTAATGTACAGTCATAACGTTTGTACTACCTATATATGCATAGGCTCTGCGAAACTTTCATTATGAAAACATTGCGCCTAATTGATGATCCTTTTGATGTTGTATTTGTAAATGAAAATTGTCTCAGAAAAAGGGGAGTAGAGAGCAGGCAAGTGTTTCTTCCTTGAAAGTAGATTGTACTTGATCAATAATATCTGTGTGTGTGTCTGCGTGTGTGTGTAATCTGTAGTTCCTCCATGTATACATCATACTGATATTACTTTCTCTTTGAGAGGAGAGAGAATTCTCTTTCGGAATGTAACATCATGGGTACCTCATTACAAGTTGGACTGATCTACTCTTCTTCTTCTTACTCCTGCCAGTCTCTCAATCTTTATTAAAACCCAAATGTTTTTTAACTTTTGTACGCCCTCCTACATTTATATATAACACTTTTCTTCAATACTCCTCTGGACTCTATAGTGGAATTATACTTATCGTCGTATAAATGTAGTTCCTACATCTCTTCCTTTCCCTCTCCTCCCATTTTGTTTTTGTTTTTTTCCTTCTTTTGTTTGTCTTGTACTTTTCAATTTGTATTGAACAAGTTTCCTCCTCTTCTTACTTTCTCTCCTCCTTTTGTATCTTCCTTGCTCCGAGCAGTTCTCTCGTGAAGAGTCTTTAAAAATATCTTGTATTTATATATGTGTACGTAATATTGTACACACACACATTCGTCATTTGTTCCCCGAGAGAGAGAGTGAGAGAGAAGAAAGAGAGAAAGAGAGAGAAAGCAAACTAAACTTTTTTGTCTATTGACTTTTAAAGTTTTTCTTCTTTCTTCTTCCTCTGTTTTTCTCTCCTCTCTGATTGTTATTAAGGCTTTTACACACGGCAATTCAGACAAAAAATTAGATTGTAGTGAGTAGGAGTAAAATGATTCGTAAACTACTGTCACGCCCAACATGTTCATATTCTTCAATCTTCTTCATCTTTTTTTTCCCCTGAAAAATATCACATCTTGGCTGCCAGACTTATCCTACCTAAACTCTCAGCCGTAAATAGTTTTCCAATCTTTTTCCCCTTTTTTTTATGACAGTTCTTCTGTCCCAGTAGTAAAGTTACTCTCGTCTACTCCTCTCCTTCTGAAGGGAATGTAAGATAGTAGAAGAAGAGTTGAACTGGAACTACAACTAAAGAAAAAGAAAAAAAACACACACACACAACACACACATCCCCAACCGCCAACTACTACTACTCCTACTACTGAGCTTCAAGTACAATTTAGAGTCCTGGTAGAAAAAAAATAAAGAAAAAAAACTAACCCTCCCCACTGCAAGACGTCTCTGTCGTTGTTGTTGTTGTCGTTTATGTGTGTGTGACTGTGTGCGTGTATCTGTGTGAACAGTAAAGGTAATACATGTCTGAATTGTGTTTTTTGAAAATTTTTGTTGTTTCCAGAAAAAATCTTTACATCGTCGTAATCAGCGATCCTTCCGCTACCATGATCAAGATATCGAAGATTCTGTATGTTCTATCGAAGGGCCAAGTACCTACTCAGAAGCTGGCCGTTAAAAAAAATATTCTAACTGCTCACTCAGTCTGCTTCCGGCTCTGTATTCCGTATATAATATAGATACATAAATGTGTGTGAGTGTGTGTGTGTGGGATGTGTGTGTATGTGTCTCTCTACTTTTACTACAGACTGAGTCAAACGAAAAGTCTCCAGACACTCTCGACCATCCTGTAGTTTCACTTAAAACAGAGTGAATGACGGTGACCTGAAAATTGACTCTGTGTGTGTGTCTGTGTGTCGTGTCTGGGTATTTTATGTACCTCTCAAGAGTTGGTTGGCTGACAACTTCCAAACTCGATCATGCCAAATAGTGAGGAGAGAGGGAGAAAGTTGAAATAATTGAAATAAAAACACACACATATATTATATATATATATATATAATAATAATATATTATATATATATATACAATAATATATAATATATATATACAAAGCAAATAAAACTGTCCGTTCTTCGAATTTTCTTGAGAGTTTCCAAAACTAAACACACACTCACGAGTATCATTATCTCAATAGTAATATCACGATTTGTGTATTTCATTCCATGAAGAACATTCAAGAATTCTCAGTAGATTCAAAAAAAATACACAAGAGGAAAAAAAGGAAAGGAGGAGTAACACTTCAAAGTTTAGTCAATAAATGCATTGTATTTCTTTTTGTGAAACATCATCATCTTTTTACCTTCGAGATCAAGTTTGGAATTTTTGTAAAGTGACTCTGAGGGTATCGAAGGATCTACAAAAAAAAAATTTTTATGGCTCACTCGCTTCTCTAAACTTTCCTTCGTTTGATGGAAACTACGGCGGATGGTCCACAGAGTGATCTTGGACGACCCACCCAGTCTCCCCTTGGTGTACCTTTTGTCATTCTGTCCCAAGAGTCTTTTCTCTCTCTATCGTTAGCTGTAACACATGTAGAATTTGTAGAATCATGTAAATAGTCTGTCGCTCCTCCGCCCTGTCCCCCTCTTTCTCTATCTTGCGTCCATATAAAAAGAAAACAGAAAGAATTTTTTATCCATACCAGTAACCAGAAAGATAAGAGAGAGAGTGAGAGAGAAAGGGAAAAAATGGATGAAGACTTTTATTTTCTTAAAAAAAGTTTCTTCCTAGAATACAGTAATATGTGTGCTTATGTCAACATGATTGGGGGCACAAAAACAAGACAACGTCGTTCGTCCTCGACGAATAAAACAAGAACACTTTTTTTTTTTTCTTTTCTCTTCAACATCAGCATCAGCATATAGAGTTAAAGCCAGGAGTGTAAAAAATAAAGAGCTTGGAGTTGACAAGAATTTGTCCGTCTCCGAAATAAAACCAAACTAGGGAGGGAGAGAGAGAGAGCCAAGTAAATGGAGCCGTCAGATGAGACGAGAAAGGAGGAGGACACTTTTTTGTTGTACCATTGTCAAGCGTTGAGAAAAGTAATGTTAAACGTATACATATATATAATATAATGTATATAGATAAAATGAAGGAGGTGCAACGTGAATACAAAAAAACAAAGGAAACAAGGCTACGTTAATAATACAGAGAGATATTTTTAAAAAACAGGGGACCAAGAGAAAGTACGTACGTTCACTATTGCTTTATTATTTCTCCATAATTATTATTAAGTAAGTATGTATCATCATTCCGTATATTTATGTTACACATACACGACCAGATGAGCATTATGAATCAAATTTATGATTGATTAGTCCTATGTATATAATATGTTTTTTGTCAATAAACATCAATATTATATCATATATCATATTGTATATTCTAACAACACACACATTTTGACACAAGGACAACAATAATTGGTTACATACTTGCACCGTCATCATAGTTTAAAACTGGAATAAACTTAGCTACTTATTAAAGAACAAGGAATGTATGTAGTAGTATTTTTTTTAATAATATTTTTTTAAATAGTACATATCATATTATAGCGTGTGTTCGTGTGTCTTTAACATTTTAAACTCTTGTACGCTGATGACTGCTTCATTATATCATATTTTATCGTCATCATTTTCTCGGCATCCGTTTTCCACGCATACATATTCCCGTCCATGCCCGACTGTGTAGTTTAAGTAGGAAAAAACATTTTGTCATCGTGGGACAAGCATGACGGTATTTTTTTCACTTTCTCTTTTCTTGTGTTCATTTTAATTTTAATATTTTCGCACTTTTTTTTAAAACCCCCTTCTCTTTGATTTGAATGTAGATAGATTTCTAGTTTTCTAAGGTACTAATAAGTACGTGTAGCACTTTATAATCATAATATCATTCTTTTGTAGACTTTTTCTCAAAAAAAGAGAGATCTTAGAGTATCTAGTTACAACACAGGTAAAGCCGTTTCGTTCTCACCGAGGAAATTCTTTCTACATTATTTTGAGCAAGAGAGAGACACTTCCCAGCAATACATCTCTCAAGCAAAAAATTGTTTTTTTTAGAAAACTGCTAGAATCTACTTAATCATCGTTAGTTCATCATCATCAGTAGAAGTCTGCTATATTACGTAGCAGGTTTTTTTAAGTACTTAATCCATAAGTAGCATATAATATATTCTTGCTCTATATATAATTTTTTTAGTTTATATAATGTATTAATTTTTTTAAGTATATATTTCGTTTGAGGAGGGGTTTTTTATGTTGTGTAGATATACATATCAGATATACACACAATTAATGCGTTGTGTATGCATATATGTATATGTTGATACCATATTAATATCCTTAGTAGTAGGTAATAATCAGTAATAGTCATGGTAGTTGTATAGTAGTGTAGTAATATTATTTAAGTAGCTTTGAGAATTTGACGAGACAGTACTTAATTTGAAATACTGGTAACAATGGTAACAACAGGTTTGATCGAGGTCGAAAATCAGCCCATTATGAGTAGATTGTGATCACCTGGAAAATTAAAAAGGTAATACGTTATTATCCAGTGGCCATCCAATACTTTCTCTATATTATTGAATTGCTCATTGCTCAGTCACATTGTGTCCTTATTACCTCTCTACCTCCCCCACGGACCATCAAAACTCTGTCCAATCCTTCTGTGAGGACCTCTAAGAACTCCATATCTACACAAGACAGACAAAAATATTGTTCATCATCTTCTTTTGTCATATGACTTTCCTACTCATACATAAATTCATATTTTGTTATTGAATAAATGGAAGAGATCAAAATCCATGGAATCATACAATTGGCTTCATATTCAGGTGCTGAAAAGGAAAAAAGAATAATCATCTTATTTCACATTCAACTACTAAAAATACCCAACAAAAAGCAAGAACATTTTTTTAATATAAATACCAGTGGATTTTGGTGGTGATGGCAGGTTGACTAGAAATTTCAAAGAAATTCATTAGTTGTCAAATATACATATTTTATACCATGATTCTTTCTCAGCCAAATGAAAGAGAAAACGAGTAGGGAAGAGAAAATTAAAATGCCTAAGGATTCCTTTTTAAAATGGTTACTTTGAATTTGCAATGAAATTTTCATTTTAAATTTATATCAGACTTACTTATAACGAGTTTGGCGTCATGAGATTTTGTTACTATCACTTCGTTCAGCTTGACAGCTGTGTGCATCCTTCGCACGTTGTCTTGATCCCTATAGAATTTTCAAATAAAGTATCGTTTGAATTTTGCATATAAATATCATTGCAATCTCAAATTTTTCATCATTTCCCCAAAGTCCACTTTCAATATATCAACCCCCAAAAAAACGGAATGAACAATAAAAATCAGTTCTTACGGCTTAATGTCTAATAACTTCTTCATGTTCTCCTTTTTATCTGGGGTCGAACTGACAGATGTCTGAGACTTGTCCTTATTGCCACTAGAATACGTTGCAGAATCTTCTTCTTCCTCCTCCTCCTCACTTGCCGCACCATCAGCTGCAGGGACTCCTGTGTGTAGACAAGACAGACTAGTATTAGATTCCTTATATATGTTGAGAATGTTTCATAGGATAAAACTCAATTTAGACATAAATCCTCTCAACGAAGGACTATATAAGTCACATATATACATGGTTTGACGTGGATATCACTTTTACTGGAATGAACTCTCACCTTCTTCGACTTCCACCTCCTCCTCCTCCATCTTGAATCTAACTTTTGAGGGTACTTTTGAGGATGGCCGTACCTCATGAGAACTATCAACATGATGACTATCAACGATAGCTTGAACCTATTTCATCACAAATAATCAAATTAGAATTGCACCCAGTTCCTCCGCAGTGTACAAATACCACGGCAAAAAGGGAAAATTCGTAGTAGAAAAAGCAAAGGACGAGTTAAATGAAAGGTAAAAGTAAAGTAAACGAAAAAGAATATTCTCCACGGACAACATGGCTTAGAAAACAAATGTCTCACAAAAGCTATATAAGCCTATATATCTAAACTACAACTACAATTTTGATTGCATCTACGAGACACATGCATTACACTGTTGTTGTTGTTGTTATAAATATATAAAGAGGGAAAGAAAGGAAGAGAAATAGAAAGGGCTAGAGGAACAGAATTGCAAAATATACGAGTCTTGAGAGAGAGTGTACACAATAAATCAAATCAAGCTTTTTTAGGACAATCGTAAACAGAATAGAAGAATAAATAGCAACCAGAGGAAGTTTCTCCTCCAAATTCCCCTCCGTCTCAACGATCGCCTCCACCTTCAATTTTGTAGAGAGTTTCAGTAAAGTAGAGTAGAGTGAGAGAGAACAGCCGCACCAGCACCAGAGCGTACCAAACAAGACAATACAAGCATTCAAAAATCATTTTTGCTTAAAATCTACAACCCATTGGCATAAATACAAGATGAACGAATTTAAATTCTTAACATGATAGAGAATTTGAATATTGTACATGTGTGTATTCAATATATGTATGCACACATATGACACATATGTATATATATATTGAATTTAATATGTAGATAAAAGGAAATCAGGTCATCCATATATATATATATACATGAAGGGGAATATATACTACATGAGTATCACGACGTCAAGGAAATGAAAATTTATCCAGAGTAATTACAACCCCAGAGGCTGTGTATTCTAAAAGCACATTTTCTAACGTATATCTCCAAAAACTTACCACGCTTCGCTTTCGCTTCTTGTTTAAATTGAGCTCCTTTAGCATCTGATTACGCTGCTCCATTAACAAAGTTCGTTCGTAGGTGTACGCAGAAATGTCAGAGTTTGCCTTTTTTGAGAAAAAAAAATATATAAATTAATTGTAATCGATTAAACTCTTGTCAACTAGTCTTGTTAGCCTCAGGAGTTTCGCACGAGAGACTTTTAATATAATTACAGTTACAGTAAGTAAGTAGGATGAGCTGAGGTTCTTTCTTTACCCCCTCTCATCTCCTCCAGACTTCAAACTAACTTGCGACGACAACAACTACTAGACCCTAACTACATTTCGGTAGTTACCGTATTACTAGTTGTATGTTGTGAGGCTGGTTATACTACTACTTCCATGTTAGTTGTTTTAAATGTATTTTGAGTTAAAAAATTTACCATTTCAACGACTTCGACTTCAGCATCCATTCGAAGAGCGTACAGAAAGCTTTTCAAGTCCTTCTGTTAAATTATCATTAAAATACACAAATATTAATATTACTGCACAGCCTATATAGACTTTCGGTTCTCCATCCGTATACTTTGTGGACTCAAAAAATGGCCATTTCTTCATACATATTTAATGTATGACGCACGTATTCTCCACTTTTTTTTCTCTTCTGTTCTCCTTGAAAAGTCTAATACAATTACTGAAAGTACTGTGAAACTACAGAAGAGAAAGTCTACAAATTTTTTTTAAATCCAGTACCAGGAAAGTACTTGTTTCAGAATTTAAAGTAAGTAATTATTCAATTTTAAAGCAAAAGGGAAATTTTTTTTAACCTTCATTTGGATCGAATTATCTTCCATTTGAGCAACAGTGAAGATTCGCATCTTACAACTTTTCCACGTACGGTGTTGCTTCAATAAGAATGGTAGTAACATTAGCAATCCACCATCATGAACAATCCACCTGCACAATATCAACAGAGAAAAAATGATTGAAGCTGCAAGGACACAATACGAAAATTGACCCATCACATTCACTTCTCCAGTCAAAAATGAACCTCATACTTCATCTTGAAGTGTTTGGGAAAAAATGGAAGAGTGCTTCACAACACCTCCAAGAAATTCCCTTTCCTCAAATAAATATACGATACGTGTATGACGTTGACTTTCTTCACTTGCTGAATATATAATAGAAAGTGAAGGAGAAGAAAAAAGGAAAAAAATGTCAGTCGTGCCAAAGGACTTACCAGATGTCAATATTACCCGACACTCGATCAACTGAGTCGGGGAAAAATTGTGTTCCTTTTGGCTAAAAAAAAATTTCAAAAGAGAGTATTAGCATTGCATGGGTTTCACACCATAACTACAGTATGTTTGATATGAACATGTGGACTCACAACTAGAAGTGCCATTTTGGCTGCAGATACAGCTAAAGTGAAAAAAAAGTTGTTGTTGTTATTGAAGTGAATAATTTCATAAGATATTAGAAAATAAAATAAAAAAGATGAGATTGACAAGGAGCCACACAAACCTCTGAGAGCTCGTAAAAATGTCCGTTCGTCTGCCTTCTGACGCCAACCGCTAGGCCATCCCAACATCACCGTGTTAGGCTTCAAACCTCCCAATCCCGTCGTCTGAATCCTGTGTATTGAAAGTCAAGTGGAAGTCAAGTACAGACAGTGAAGAAAAAATTTTGGAGTCAGTAAATTTTTATACGTGTGGCAGGGTGAAAGTAAAAGAAAGTGAAAGGAAAGAAAAAAGTAAGTACGTACAATGACGTAATGCCAATGGAGACATCCGGGCTAACCAACACATCACAAAAACCTTTGACTCGTTCCTCGTCAATGAGCCTCCTCAGAGCTGGAATGAATATAAAATAATAATTAAGTTGCTGCAAATTCAAAGCCCAGTGTCGAGACAGTTATTTATTATATTTATACTTTGTAAATAGACTCACCTTGCTTGGCCGCTGCTGCTTCACCAACCTGGTAAAATTATAAATATATAAATTTATATACAGGTTGTGTGTAGTAAATTCAAATTATCTTGTTTTATATTTCATAAAGTTCAGTAATACTTTGAGTCTACAAAATACTCCTCGCATTAAAGTATCAAACTAGTAGTTGGTTGAAGACACTAAAAAAGATATTTAGAGAATATGAATGTATATATCAAGTCAAACCTTCTTTTGAAATTCTCCTTCCAGAACGGAGACACAAACAGTGAGTCCTTTTCCAGCCTTCAACTGGTTCGCCAAAGAAAAGAGTTTCTTATGCTTGGGAGTGAGGTCTTCATTCAGTTTAACGAGGATCAATATTTGTGGTCGCCAATTTTTAGTGTGCGGAGGACCCTCTTCAAGTCTTAGCAATGAGAAACGAGCAGCTGACAAAGCCACACCTCGAATACCATCTCCCCATTCTTTCTCAGCCCTAAAATGTCATAAACAATGTATGAAAAATCATGTTTGACATAGAGCTGAAGAGCAAACGGACAACAAAATATATATTCATTTAGATATAGGTATATAATATTGTACTCGTGTCTATTTTTTCTTGTTCAACTTACCCACGATACTCAATATATTTGTAGATACATCCCGCAATTCCCATTGCGAGTAGAGCATAATACCATGAACTCATGAACATTACAGCAACGCAAAGTGTGAGCCCAATGAAAGATAAAATCCAATGGTAGTATCGAAATCGTGGTCTCCAGTTGGGAGTCCTTAAAAGAGTTTGGAGAGCACAAGCCAAATTGACGAAGCCATAACACATGAGGAAGAACATGGAGAGAAGGGGGGCCAAAACATCAACATTTCCCAATAATACACCACATTCGCATATACCTATACAAACAAACAAACAAAAAACATGTCAGTTTGAGAATGTCAACAAAAAGAAAATCCATGATCAAACAAATATTTGAACTCTAAAGCATATTAAATTTGTATTATTATCTCTGGTAATGGATAAAGATATCATTAGGATGAAATCAAAGACACTCACAAAGTGTGAGAACAAGAGCCCGAGTTGGTTCACCACGTGAAGATGAGACACGGAAAGGTTGAAGCACCGGAATAATGTCATCCCTTGCAACTGAAAACGAAAGAAATTATTGTAATTTATAACTAAGAAGTACATTTGATAGTTTTGTGTTCTTGGAAACGAATAAAGGCTGCTTGATTCACTTACTTGCTTGTAGAAGCCGAGGAGCTCCCGTCAGACTTTGAAGTTGAAAATTACATGTAATCAAAGGACAAACATAATAATTAATGTTACTCCATGATCCTCCCACTTCTGTGTCTAATAAGTGGAGAAGCTACGTGAGACATCTTAATTAATAGTTAATGGGATAGAATGTAAGGTATAAAAGGAGGAGTATCATTCCATTAAGATCATCACCTTTGAAGTCCTGCACCGATAGTCGAAAGGAAAGACCCAATTAAAATGACCCATTGGTTTGGCCATGCCATGTTCGCTACAACGAGACGTCCACCAATACTCTGCCCGAACCTGAAACATTACAACAACAAAAAAAGAATTAAGACACGTGTTGTGGTAGTGAAGATGTGAAGAGTACACTGCCCTTTCTTGACTGGCAGGCAGTTGCATGTGTGAGAAAAAAAACAAAGACGGAAACTCACTTGTCTCTTAGAAGGAGGTTGTCCACAGTGCCTGAGCATTGACAGTAAATAAATAAAATTGAATCAGTAATAATAATAGTAAATGGTAATAAATTATGACTTAGCCCTTAAAAATCACTCGCAAAAAAAAATTCACCGGCAAAGAGTAGAACACATGACAAGTAAACAGTGGAAGTAGTCAGGATGGCGCCGATAGTTCCAATGGGAATGGACTTCTGGGCGTCGGCCAAGTCCCCCGATCGATTCGATCCAGCCATGATACCTTACATAGTCACACACATTTTTTTCCATTAGCACAATTTTGTCCCAAGTGGACGCTTTAGAGAAGAGAGTCCAAAAATGTCATTGGTCAAAGAGGAGGAAGTCATTTACCTGTGACGGATGGGAAAAATATACCAACGAGGATGGTAAAAGTTGTTGTTATGTCAATTACTACTTGATTGTAATATTGCTTTTCTGAAGTTCCATTCACGTTGTGTACTGATGCAACTATGTCTTCGTCATTAAAAGTGGTCGCGATTAGTTGATTCTACAAAAACAAAATTCAAGTCAAGATTAACATTATACTACACACTGTCTATACTTTGTTCATAGTATATATACTTCAAATCAATTCATAATGAAAGAAATACTCACTAGTTCCATGAATGAGGGTTTTAGATTTTCGAAGAAAACACCAGATGATAGTCCCTTGATTCCCTGTACAAAGCGTGGTTCATTCTTCACAAAGTAGTCATCACAAGTCTGGCCATCCACTTCATTCCTGACTTTGCAAAATTCATTGTACAATGGTGATCCTTTGTCTTTGGTGCAATTTCCTGAGCCATCAGCTTGAAGCAGACGATTTCCGAGAACACACATGCTGATAAAGGAAACATTTCATTCGAGCATATGAAAAAACCTTTATGTATGTCATGTAATATTTTTTAATAAACATTTAGAACACACACAAAAAAGTCATTTTGTAAGAATAAGAAGACTCACTGTAACTTGTCGCTCCCGTTGAAATTGACAAAGATGCCTATGTAAATGGCTAGAATGGAAAAGATGACACAGGCAAGAGCAACAGATGCAAACTTATTCACAAACTTCACACCTACGTACACAACCATCCCAATGATGACAAGGAGGCAGGAGCCGTAGACACGATAGTTGTTGTACATGTTCTCGGGTATTGTGATGTCCCCAAATATTGAAATCTGGGGAACCATGTAGGCCTGTGAAATAGAAGAGAAAGCATTTCAGTAAAAGAGTGAAAGACAGAGAGAGAGTGAAAAAAGACTTTCTCCCTCTCTCTCCTAAGATATGCTCATCCCATCGTATCCTCCTTGATAAATAGCTCCTGGACGTGAGTTCCCACAAACTCATAAATAAAACAAAGATAATACTGGTTGGTTCATGGGAATAGAATAGCATACACAGACAAAAAAAGGTCGTGTGGTTTTACTCCAGGCAGTCAAGTATGTTCAACTCAACTCACAATCAAAATCTCGACGGCTCCGACGATGTACATGGCAGCCGCCAGAGTTGTTCCGATATAGAATAGAATACCTACAGCACCCCCAAATTCAGGCCCTGAAACACACAAAATTTATTGAATTAATGTATATATGATGATTTCATTGTAACAATTCCTTCTTGGCACCTACCACCCACAACCCACAAAACAATCTAGCTCTAAGGGAGACAAAACAACGACGACGACAACGAGAAAGACAACAAAAACAACACACAAACAGTAGGCTAATGGCATTTCAGATTACGCAATTTAAAACAAACAGTCGTGGTGGTATGGTCAGAGTACGCCTTAATTTATAAGCACGGTGCTTATTTTTGACAACCCCTGTACGTAATGAATGAATAACAATACACTGAAGCATAATAAAGGCAGATGAAAAAAATGGCAATTCGCCCTCTCCATCCGACACTATTGTGTAAAATTTAAAATTTCAGAAGAATACACGGAGAAACTATATGGATCCTCGCCCATTCCTTCTAGATTACATTACACCGTAGTCTAGAACTACGAGTTTTTTTATTCGTTATAGTCCGTGTTATTACATGAAATCATCTAACCCAGAAAGGGGGAAAAATGGATTTTTTACAACGTTCTAAATAAAATAGTCTTTCCTACATTGGCCATAGTACAAAGTAACATGTATGATTTGGATCTTGGACTGTGTTGAGTCGACGATCATATCACATTTTAAAATCTAAAATCTAAAATATTCAGTGAAGACTCATTTTGTTTTGAATAAGTAATAATATGATATTTAATGCTCGTACACATCTAAAGGAACCTTTTCACATCCTACTCTTTTGTTTTAACCAATGTAAAGAAACCATAGATGTGTATGTTGTTATCAAATATGCAAAAATGTTGGGGGCAAAACATCATAAGACGGTTGGAAGGACGATATGAAAAATAAATCTTATTGCAAACACTTTTCTTACACAATCAGCGATATTCAGTACTAAACCCAACATGTTGTTGTTGAGTTTGTAATAAAAGTTATTTGAAAATACTTTTGCGTTTGTTTCAATTGGTTAAAGCAAATGACAACAAATTGACACACACACAAGCGTACATTCTATATTTCTTATACAAGAATTATAATTTTAAAAGGGTACACACACACCACGAGGACAAACTACTAGACTAAAAAATATAAAGACCCAATTATTCACAATTTTAAGAAATTAAAATAACTCACCTAAAGATCTGCTGATCATGAAATACGAACCTGTAAATAAAACACAAATAGCATGTAAATATTCCTGTATGTATGTAATGTGTGTGTAATAATAGTAAACATTGTCCCGGAAGTTCAAATTTATTCTTATAACATTATTCTAATATGAAGGAAAGAACAAAAAGGAGAGAGAAAGTTATACCTCCGCCGGGCACAACGCCATTAGTCGCGATGGCGCTCATCGAAATTGCCGTTAGCATCGTCTGTAAACACACAATACAAACAATCTTGTTAAATATTGTCCCTTCCTCTCCTCCTCCTCCTCTCAGTGCCACTATTGTGTCTACATTATTCTTTGACTATTGGCATAGAAAAGTGAAAGAGAAAGCTCCGGCTGGACGGAACGAAAGACAAATACCAAGAGAAGGAGGAAGTTTTCCCAGTTTTCCTTTTAATTACCAATACTCATGAAGGGCCCTCCAAACACACACACACACACACACACACACACACACACACACACACACACAAGGATGACAGGAAACATTTCCGCTTGCAATGCGCCACTAGAGTTACAAACTTTATTTTCAGCTTCCTCTCTCCGTCTCCTCATTGTCAGTTGCATACATGTACATGGAACTGACGGCAAGTGGAATAAAAGACCATATGTCCCATTAATCTGGATTATATATATCCACACAAATATACATGTGGATGACTGCGTGTGTGTGTTTGAAGTGAATTCTTCCCAAAAAAACATATCTCATAACGGTGTCTTATCTCTACGATCAGACAGAGGGTTTTTAAAAAATCACTCCTCAATCTGTCACACACTCCCTATCCCTATACGTTCTTCATGTAGCCATGCCATGTAAAACTATATGTCAAAAAAAATCTTTTTAATAACGTGTCCACACACGCAGAAAGATGAGAAGGGAAGGGAGGGAGAGAGAAATCAGTTTGCGACTTCAAGAAAGTGTGTGTGTTGAGGAACGGAAATCATCAATCGTGGAAGGGAGAAAAAAGAAGAAGAACCTGTCTATAAAGATAGAAAAAAGGATTTTCAAAAGAATCAACTTCTTGAGACCCTTCTAATAATATGAAAAAGTTGAATTTCTCCTTCCTTTACATCTCAAACTTCTCCCTCCTTCAAAACTCTAATCTAAAAATCCTAACCTGCCGCAGCCCTAATTCATCTTGCATCATAAAAAGGAGGGGAAGTGTACAAGGGGGATAATAAAAACTATAAAAAGAATTAAGATTATAAGGCGTTCCTTGTGAGGTAATCTGAGCTTGAACTATTTTAAAATTGCAACAATTACATAAATAACCAGATATCCCATGAAAATTTAATGTTGTCTACTTTAGTAGAGAGTAGGTACACAACATGAGGAAACTTCTATTCATACGAGGAGAAAGTGGAACCTTTCTCCCTTTTCCTCTGGCATAAGCTCATCTTTTTCACTTTCACATAGACTCTGCAGCCGTCACCCACAAGGAATCAAATAAGGCTACCCAGTAAAACCGAGGAGTAGTGGTGGTAGGAGGTAGTAGTAGGTAGTAGTAGTAGTAACATTTCAAAGCTGCAGAATGGTTGTGGGTCGTGGGTCGCCTTGACAATCCGGGATCGTCTTATAAGTATACGTACAACTACCCAATACATAACATAGGTATACATATAATATGGGGATGTTCAGACAGAACCCAAGAGTAAATTTCCTCATGACATAGGCAGGGGAGGAGCAGGGGACAATCCAACAACCTTGGATGTTCAATCTTCCATACTCCTCCACCATACCAATTCAACTATATATGTACATTCCTTGCAGTGTGTGTGTATGTGTGTACGTGTGTGTGTTCAGACCAGAAAATTGGGTCTGTGTTCTCCGCCCTCTTCCCATCTCCTCCCCCCTCCCCCCACTCTTTTCTTTGCTAAAAGAATAAAGTTGGAAAGGAGGCACTGTTCGTCACTTCATTAAATTAAATATAACATGTTAGGTTAGCTGTTGAAATGGATCCGTATTCAACGAAAGAGCAATCATGTTTCTTTGCTTTTATTTCATAGTCTGTCTTAACAAACGAAGGCAGGCAGGGAGAGTGAAAGTGTGTCTAGACCTGTCTATGTGTGTGGATGGATGGAGGACCACCAGAACCAGCATATTTTTTCCATATAGTCTCACTGCTGTTCTTTGCAAATGACACGCTAGAGAATAAACCCTTACTATAAAAACAAGACTTCAACTCACACATGTCCGTCCGTCTCAAGGAGTACAGATGAGAAAGTGGAGAGAAAGAGAAAGAGAGAGAGAGTATATATTCTACGAGAAGAAGAAAAATCTACTTCATTTTCCAAGTCACCAAGTGGAAGAGAGAATCCAGAGTTTTTCTTCCTCCACTTCTTCTTCTCCGCCTCCTCAGTATGACAACTCAAGGCAAGCAAAGCACCAGAAAGAAATGAGGGAAAAAGCTAAAAAGGTCCTTATTTTTTATTACTTATATAACGTATACAAGACCAACAGTGGGTCCCTTCACCGAACACACACATACACACACAAGTTACAGCACAGCAGGAGCAGCCCATCACCCTAAACTTTAACCTAGTTCTTTCCCTGATTATAGCAAAAGTTTTAATAAGCAATCAGTGTATTAATTCACTAATTCTGAGGAATTTAAAGCTACAAACGATTTCTCACAACTGCCTAGCCCATCCCTCCGTCTACAGGAATGAAGAGTAGGCGAAGGGAGAATCTGTAGCTCAATCTACTAGGCTGAAAACCAAGTCGAGAGTATGTGTGAGAAAAAGGAAGATGAGGAGAAAGACTGTATATCCAAATTCAAATCACACAACTGTAAAATTCTTTGTACATGGTAATAATAAGGGCATGTTGTAATACTCAAACATTATTCTCGATCCACCACGTCGCTCAACCTCACATCTCTCTCCTCCTCCTCTTTATGTATGCATATATATACCTTACATTGAAGAACCAATGCACCAGCTGGAGCATCGTAGATATAAGCATAAATTTTGATATATATTCTTATTACGAACATCCAAAGGATATGGAAAACAAGCTCAGACTGAAAGAAAAAGTGAGGGTGAATTGAAGCGTCAGCCTTAGCGGCGGCAAAATTCTCTCAAGCAAATCAAGTTGTGGAAAATCTGGAGCAACATCTTACTTCAATTCTTTATACTTCACAAAATCATCTTTCTCCTCCCCTCTCCAAAAAGCCTTTTTCTTTCTTTCCTCCTTAATGAACTGTGTTTCTCTTAGCAAACCCCAGTGCCAGTCCATGTGGTTTTATGGAGAGACAAATGTGTGTGTGTGTGGAGCAAACAAACACATCCAAACACACACAAACTGTGTACATACATATGCATAAAGTAAAAGCACCTCCTTCTTCCTTCCTTTACCTATGTACCCACAACTTTCATCCTCCTCTTCCTTTTAACCCCTTCCATACACCATCATTTTTCTCTTTCCCCTCCCTTTCTCCTCTGTGTGTATGCCTCTTCCTCTATTTTTTGGCTGATTTGAGGAATTCGGAAGAGGGGGAATTCCAAACCGGATACAAGAATGTCGGTCTATTTTTCCTCGGAACATAAACGAATGAATTGGAAGAAGAGGAAAATCGATGGAACGGAAAGAGAGAGATACGTACATATACTATACTACTACTGCTCCTATTGAAGCAGTCCATCACATGATCTATCTGAAAAAAGCAAGAGAAGATTCTTACCACGCAAACACACATGAGGACTATAAGGAAACCACAGACTGCCCCAGCAGTCCCAACAACCCACGTCAGCCGAATGAACAAGATCACACCAAATATGTTCTGAATACATGGAAGGTAGACTCCGATGAAAGTGCCCAAGTTGGCAGAAACAGCAGGCTTCACGTCCTAAGAGAGATAGAGAGTAAAGAAAAGAGTAAAGTTAGTCAATTTTTAGAACCCATGTTGTAAAAAATCCTTGACTCACATCAAACTCGACTAACATGTCCAAACAAAACTTTACACGTACAAAAATAGAGACAACTCCCCCCCCCCC
>WJFB01001751.1:0-26602 GCA_009870185.1 Pygmarrhopalites habei
CAGATTTGCCCCCCCCCCCTCTCTCTTTTCTGCTCCTTTGGCAAATAAAACAGGAGCTGTGTCCACACAAACACAAGTTCGCATTAACAATTGTGGAGAGAGAGAGGACTGAGAGAGGGATAGAAAAAACTGACTCATTTCGAAAATACACGCAAATTGGACTGAGAGTGATTGACTGTTAAATAAGAGTTTACGTTTGTGTGTGTAACACAGCTTCAGATCTTCTAAAAAACATCAAGTGCAGTGGGGGATTCACATCAAAAAGGTGCATTCAGTAATGCTTTTCAAATAAGTTTCAAATTTATTAGGCAAAATTATCCCACAATGTGTTTAACATGATAATGATGATCAGAACAATAAGTTATAATCTGCAGTTCAAAAGCTGTTGTTACACAACCTTTTTTCCCTTTTAAAATCATTAGAGAGTCGAAATTGGAAATGAAATGAGACGGACGCTGCGGTTCAATGGATTGTCGAGTGGAGCTATAGTCAAGGAAAAATGGGAAAACTTCAACACTACCACTTTTAAAAACATATTTTTACCCGACTTATGTTACACATACGACCAGGGTTCAAATCAGAGTCCTGATATGAGGGACAATGTAGTATTTTACTGTACACACAGTAAAGACCATAAACCTTCATTGTAAGGTTCACACACACACGAGAGAGAGAGAGAGAAACCACACTGGTATATTATACAGTCAATTCTATTCAGCTCAAACTATTTTTTTTGAGAACCACTCATCATCATCGTCATCGTCCTTACGCTTTTCTCATGATGATTCCTCTCACTTTGTCCTGTATGTATCGTGTGTGTATTTTGTTCCCTCTGTGTCCATTCCCATTCAATTGTTAAGAGCGTTTACACACACACACGCTATGTAAGTCTATTTTCCATCAGCTCATACCCCTTCATGGTTTTGATGGAGTGTGATGGTTTGAAGAGGAGGAGGAGGAGGATTTTTTTGGACTTGTTGTTTAGGCTCTTCTGTCGACACTCTTGAGGAGGAAAAACTCTTCACGTCTCTCTCCCTCTCTCTCTGCTCGTACATAGGAGGAGGAGACTATAATATTAAAAGGGTGAAGGAGCACCTTGTCGGAAGTGACATGCTCGTGGAAGGTGCCCTGGTGAAGAGTCCTTCTCCCATACGCTTGTGGTCCTCATACACTTAGCTCTCCACAAAAACCACCCTCCTCCTCCTTCTCTTTATACATCCCATCATCATCTCTCTCCTCCTCTCAACTTGAAAAATAATGGCATTCCCCAAAACTATATGAAGGGATGGCGTACACGTGTAGGAGTGAGTGAAATATAAGTATAGACTGGTCATGGACAAACATTGCATGATGTATCAAATACAATACTCTCTAAGATCATGTACACACAGGTTTTATTGATCTAGTCCTCCTGTCCTGTGTATGTGTTGACTATTTCCAGAATGAAAGGTATAGTGGTGAAAAATCGGCTACTAAACATGGGGATTGGAATTAGGAAAACACAAGTAAAAGTCCAGCATTTATATCCCTATTAGCTGGGCGTGAAGAGTGTCGTTCTGGCTAGTTGTCCAGTGTCAAGACATACTATATCTTAACTCAAGTACTGCAATACCTATGAGACCTGTATGTGTGCACATGTGTACAAGTAAGACACACGTACCCACACCTATTCACTTATGTATAGAAACTCTGTATAAAAGAAAGACTTTCCTTACAACTTCTCCCACTTCCCTGGAATTGAAGTTGAGAGAGAGAGAGAAAGAGAGTTGGAGGTTTGGTTGACGATAGGTAGAGGAATTCTTTCCAATTTTCCCCATGAACAATTTAAGGACTTAACTAATGGAACTGAATTGAAGAATTCATCCTGAGGATTTTCAAGTGGCTCCCTGGAATTGGAGAGGAGAGGAGGAGGAGTGTAGTAACTAACAACTATTCACAAGACTGTGTTTGTGTGTGTACATGTACAGCTATACTTGTACCTATATAAAGAGGAGAGAGACATATCGAGCTTGACAGGTTCCTCCACTCAAGTATATCCTCTCCTAACCTCTTTCTCCTCTTCCATTGTAACAGAACTCAATGACGAGTCCTTTTGCACACACTCAGTTCTTTTTAGAGTGTGTGCAAGTCAAAAAACGTTTTTTTGTAAGAAATACACATAATAATACTACCCTTAGGTAGTTTTCTTTCACTGTACCAAAATATAATTTTAAATTTCCCACACATAATTTCTATATGCGAGAGTAAGCATGTAGACTCCACACAGTACACTCACACACACTGACTCTTGTGTTATGTATAATGGACTTTAAAATTTTATAAAGTCAAGAAGGAAGACTGCAGAATGGAATGGGACTGTACAGATCTAGTCCAGATGTTTGATTTTAATATTTAAATGCTTGAGGGCAACAACGACGTTTTCTCTCCCTTTTTTCGTCTTCTTCCTCACTCCCTTCTTCTCTTCTCTCTTTGACTCCGTTTCTGCGGCAAAAAGTCATCTCTACACACTCATTCTCTTTGTATACATAGACCCTCCCACCTCCAACTTGACAGCCATTTTATTTCAATTTCTTTCTCCCCTTTCTCTTCAAGTTTTACGCAAGTGTAAGTGTGTGTATACAAGGACTTTCTCCTTTCTACATTTTTTTGAAAAATATATAGAAAGTAGCAGTCAATATAACAACAACAGAAAGAGAAAGGGGGTAAAGGGGGAAAACTGGGCAACAGAGAAGCAGCCGCATCTGTTTCTCCAGCCTTTCCCCGTCTAATATAAAAAAGGATGGTGGAAGCAGGAGCAAATGCAATTTGTTGTTTCTTCCCCTTTTCCCCTCGTTTCCCAGCATTTACATGATAATGTCTGTGCATGGGCGGAATGGCTGGGTTGGTTTTCCGAGGAAGAGAGAGAGAGAGAGAAAGTGAAGGGAAAGTGGATAGGCGGCTGATACTCTAAAGTAAATCCATCTAAGGGCAAAAGATGGGAAGGGATGTGGAAGCAAGCGGTTGTTGTGGCCCCGTTTCCCGACTTTCACTCCCTCTTTCTCTTTCACACACACACACATACACATTGTACACAAAGAATAAATTGTGTATAGGTAGAACGGAGGTGGAAGTGGGAGAAAATAGTTCAAATGTGTACTTCCTTTCCTCTTCGTACAAAATGTATGGGATTACCTTTGATTACTCTGAATTTGTGGCTCTCCTCCTTTTTTTCGACTCCACGCGGCATCCCCCTACATTTGCCCCTCCACTCTGCCAAGACTTCCCACACACACACACACCGGGAAAGGGTTGTATGAGAAGAAATTCCAACATGGTAAGGTGAAGGATACAGTGTGAAAAAATATAAATGGAGAAAGTATAGAGGCAGAGAGAGAGAGTGAAAGTGAAGGAGAGAACACAGCTATAGAAGGCGGAGAATTATAGAGCTAGGAGGGAAAGAAGAAGAAGAAGAAGAGAGAGGAAGGAAGGAAAGAGCCATATTTTTCAATGCAACTCTCGACGACCGTTCTCCTCCAGTTATCTCTACAAATAGTCCTTAATTTTATTATAGCCCAGGGAGAGGCGGCTGGACGTAGAATCCAAGGAGGAAGGAACAAACTCGAGGAAGAGAGAGAGAGAGAAGGTCTAATGTATATAAAGTGTAAGTTGAAGTTGAGCTCAAATTCACGCCTCTCCCACTACCACCACCACCGCCATCCACCCGCCACATAATGTATATAGAGGAAAACAGATTACCTCTTTTATTCTCTCTCTCTTTATTGTACAAAAGAGAGTGGAAGGACTTTACTTTATGCTCTTCCACACACACATACATGTATGCATTGTACATATATTATACAACAGCATTTTCCATTCTCTCTCTCCAGAGCTCTATCCTTCTTCCTTTGTCGAGATGCCATTGACGATGCTCTTTGGACTCTTCAAAATACATTACATTACATGGAATTTACAATAGAAGTTAACTGCCGCTTCATCTGATTTTTATCAGCTCACATACACTCTCGTCCCAGGCCATTGTGAGTGAGTGAGTGTGTATGTGTGTGTGTGAGTGTGTGTGGCTGGCTGACCCAAGAGCCATTCTTCTGGGGGTAGACGACGTGTACTTAGTCACCAGCTCAATGTCATTCTTTCTTTATATCCACAGCTTATTGCTGTCTCCCTCTCTCTCCTCACTTCTCTGTCGGTGAATGGTTTATGTGTCAAAGTGTCTCTACTTTCCTCTGCATTTTCTAGGGCTCTTCAGCCCCGCCGCCAGGTTGTCACTTTGAACAGATCAGCACAAAAATTTGTGAATTATATTACACATTAAATTGCTCTTTCTCTCTCGCTTTCTCTTTGTGTGACTGACGTTAAGACAAGAATCTAAATCTTTGGCTTTTCTGTCAGACGAATCAAAAGAAGTAAGAAAAAGTGTGACTATTTTGTGTACATGGGGTAGAATTTTGAGAAGAATTATATGGCACTCAAAGAGATTTTGTAATCATGAATTTGATTGCTTAAATTTGGTTACGATTTCCTCAGAAGTGATATTTCCTTTGACACTTTTTGTAGATTTTCCAAATAAAAAAAGAGAAAGTTGTGGAAGAGAATACAATAAATACTAAGCCTGAGCCATTATAAATATAGATGTGTGAGTGTACATTACTCACCCATGATACGTTTTTTGCCAACATCCTTCTCGTTTTTTTTCTTGGACAGTGTCTTGTGCCTGTCTAGGAGAAAGTCGGGGGTGAGAAAAAAACGGACTTGGACAAGAAGAAAGTAGATAGAGGGGAGAGAAAGGAAATCAAGGCCACCTGCCGAGTTAATCAATCAATTGGCTTATCATTCTTCTTTTTTCTGATGTGTGTGAGTTGCATCACCACTTCTTTGAAAGCCGAGGGAAAGCCGAGATGCGGAAAAAGAACAAGGAAAAGCTTCTTTCTCCAATGGGAACGATGAGTGTAGTGTAAACTAACTACATTATAATGACCGTCTATCAGAGAGAGGGGAAAATATTAATATGTATCACTTGGTATGACTCTTCAATATTAGCTCTCCTTCCCTTATGTCTTGTAATAGAAATTCATATGAGATGAAAGGGAAATGGGGAAAGAGCGGGAGAGAGAGAAGTGTGAGAGGGGAAAGGATGAGAGAGAGAGAGGCTGTAGTAAATCACAAAGTCAAAATCATTCATTGTAACTTAATGAAGACGAAGGGGGAGAGTAGAGGAAGGATTAGAGATTAGTCAAATTAGTGTATAAGTTTGAGTTGAAAAGTCGATTTGTAATTTATATGTGAGACTCCATGAATATTTTCTAAGAAAAGGGAGAGGAGAGGAGAGGAGAGAGGAGAGAGAATAGAAGGAAGGAAATGATGCAACAAAAGCTCCTCATCTCAGTCGAAAACTTTGCTATGGCATTACTACATTACGTTTAGGTTGCAATGGTGCAGAGCAATCAGAATGGGACGTGTAGACATGGCTCTCATGCTATAGTCATGTTTAAAAGATGAGAGTTGTTGTTGGTGTGTGTGTGTGTTGGAAAAGTCTTGCCTGCTCTGAGCAGAGGAGAAACAGGAGGGCTACGTGTTACGCGTACATACATACATTAGTTCCTGTGTTCCTCTCTCTCTCTCTCATTCCCTGTGACTTTGTTAGTGTAAACTTAGGGCTGGCGGCAGTGGGCTTGTAGCACATGACCATTTCTTCTTTACAAGCTCTTTTAAATGTATATAATATACACAAAGAGCGAGAGAGGAGGGGAGAATACAACATTTTCTTCAGCTCTCTGTGTGTAACTTGGACTTGAGCGCCTTCTCCCTGTCTCCTCCTGGACTTTAACTTTGACTTGGGCTCAGTGAATCGATGAATGAATATTTTAATAAATTGGTCTCCCGTTGTGTCTTTAATTACTTGAGCACTAGGAAATTTTCTGCTCACATTAGCATGCAAACTTGCTCTCTCTCTTTTCCTCCTCCTCCTTTCTCTCACCCTCTCTTCATCACACAACAACACACACATACAAAGGACGACGACGACACCCAAGCCCAAGTCAAAGCTCTAAAAAGGGGGAAGAAATTGAGGAGTCAGTGTGCTGGGAGCTACTGATGAAATTAATTTAACTGTTACACACACACAAGAGTTCTGGTAGAAACCCGTATTGTAATCCCTTCACATTTTACATGCCGCTCTGTACACTAAAATGTACTTAAATTTGCGTTATTCAAATCATTTATTCAAACAAATCCATTCCCCTTTTCTGTCTCTCTCTCTCTCTCTCTCTCTCTAAACACACCCAGTGCTGTGCCAACTTGTACACACTGTGTGTGTGTGTGCTTGGGTGAGGCGGGGTGGAGAGAGGTACTAAAAATATTAGCAAGGTAATTACACAATTTATTTTACACAATTACATATCTGATTGTGATACCTTTTGCATTAATTCATAAGGTAAATATACAGGTACACACACACACACAATTTATACAGCCTATGGTGTGTAAGGTAGGGAGGGAAAAATTGTGGACAAGACTAATTGTAGAATGTCAAGAGGAGGTGGAGGAGGAGGTTGGGTTTTGGAAGAAAAGGGAATAATGTTATGAGAGCTTCACATGACACAATTAAGATTCATCATTAGGGAAATTATGTGTATACACACATTATTGGGTTCTGGATCCATTCCGCTTTCCCTTCTTTCTCTCCTTGTACTGTGTAGGTGTAATTTGGGAGAGTAGAACACAAGAGGACACAAGAAAACTCGGAATTCTTTCGAGTATTCAATTCAAAGGATGTGTGTGTGGATACAATATAAAAATGAATTCGGATTTGAGAAAACGGAGATTGGGGTCTGTGGTACACACACACATAGTACGTAGGCACAAACATGGGGGTTTGTAATTATATCACTTTTTATATTCCATACTTTTTGAAGAGGCCGCCCATTACGGTTTTACATATGCACACACACACACACACACACACACACAAGGAGAGAGAGACTGAAAGGGGGAAAGGTTTCAAAGTAATAAATAGGTAAATGGCATGAGAACATGAACTTTCCATCCATCATCATTACATCACACACACACATAAAGTGGACTAGGAAAAGCTTCCACCACGCAATCCACTACATAGAGGTACATAGATGTGTGTGTGTGTGTTTCTACTCATTTTTTATACTATTCATTAGAGTTTTTCATGATGAAATTGAGTTTCAGAAATAATATTTCATCCGACCATACCATACTCCCCCTCCTCCTCCTTTCCTTTATCTCTTCTTCCTCCGTCTGTCTTTCATCTATATCATGTACTGTGTAATGTAACTAATATGCGTGTGTGTGTTTGTCCGTGCATTTTTCAACATGGACATGACATTTTATTTAATATTTAATGGGATTGGTTTGTTTCTAATTTTTATTTCATGTGCTCCTGCTCCTGCTGCTACTGCAACTCCTGACTCGTCATCCAAATCGTATTTTTTTGTGTACGCTGATGGGAATCCTCGTTTTGAATATTTTTTGTAAACAACTGTAACAACCCTTTCACTTAACATTTAATGTGGGGTTTTGAAAAAAAAATCACATTCCATTTTTATTCATTACTCTTTGCCCTCTTTAATACTCACATCCGTGTGTGTGTTTACCACAATGGTAACTCGTATTTTCCTTTTTTTGACGACTCCTCCTCACCCTCCCTGTCACACCCCAAAATTACAAATCAATACTTGAATGGGCTCAATGATCAAATACAATGGACTTCTCACTAACGCCTCGGTTGGACCCACCCTCCGGGAAAAAATTACGTCGTCCTCGTCATCCTCATCCTACCGTGACACTCAACCTCATGCTCACAAATGGAAAATGTGGATACACGTCCAACGAACACAACAACAACAACAAAACAAACAGCCTTAGGAGCAGTGGAGGATCGTCACATAAGTAAAGTGAGTAAATCAATTATTTACTACATATTTCCTTCCACTACTTCTCTAACGATTATAATGGGATCGTGCACACAGGGAATCGTGTGTACTGGCATAAAGTGGAGGATTCATATTTAATTAGTATTCCATCATAATCATAACTGGGGAACGTTCAAGGAGGTAGAACAAGGTAACGAATATTATGGTGAATATTGGAGAGACAAGAATTGTTCTTCTTGATTGACTACAAGCATAATTGTTCGTGTGTGTGCGGAGTCCTGTTTCCTGCGTTGAGGAGTGAATTTGTTTATAATTTCTTGTTGAAATTTATACAAGCCTGCTAATGGTTCGTGTAACTGGGGTTCTGCTGTAATGTCCTGTGTAGAAACATTTTAAGCTGGTCAATTAGCACAGGAGGATGGGTGTGTGTGGGGTTGTCAAGTAAATGGAAGAGAGGGGGAGGGTGAAGATGACAGTAACATCAACGAGGACATTTCATTACTCCATGTAGTCCAGTGTCGAGTTGTAGAGATAAATTCTCCACACACACAGTCAAATTAAACCAGGTTGTCCGTGTTGTACCTCAAATTATTTATATGATGATCCATCTTTCCCCCGTTTACTCATCACATTTAAGTGTTTGTTGTCGTACGTACAATGTGTACACGACACACACACAACATTGCATTATATCAATTTTCCCCTGGACATGCTGTCCCTCCTTACCCGGTCCGACTATCCGTGTACGGTCCAACATGGTCAATATATCTGATGATGAATTTTAAATTGGACTAAAACATGAATTGACATTAAATGTGTCTTCTTGTTCCATGTAGAAGGAAATTGTCAAATGGTTCATCAATTATGTAGACAGTGTATCGCCATGCATATCTTACCCCTCACAACTGTTTTCTAAAGTGTGTGTGTCTAACTGTCCTCATCGAGTATGGGAGGTAAGCATAAGGGAATTGGCATTTTTTCTGTTTGCTTTTGAATAATTACAAATAATTCAACTCGCATTTTCCATTTATGTACTTGACATTTTACATGCTCGATTTTTCATATTTTCTTAAGCCAAAATCTAAAAAAAGTTTCTACTTGAATGGAGAAAAAAGGGATTTTTGGTTTGAGGATACATTTTAAAGGTAAAAGTCAAAGAGCATCAAATTACCTTTATGCCTCATACTTTATACTTCTTAATCATGCCTAATTACTAATTAATACATGCTAATTAGTAAACAAGGGAGGAATTCTGGCAAAAAGGAGGAGGAGAGAAGAAGAGCTGGGTTCCTAATGAAGGGAAACGATGTCTTGAGGCGAGAAAATTATTGCAGCATCTCTCTCTCACTGTGTATTTGTCTGTATATTTTATAACATCCTGTACAAACACACGCACACAAACTATAAGCTGTACATATGTACAGACTGTACATTAAATGATTGTACACAACCAACATGGACACAACCTGCCTCCAAGCTACACTATTGAGAGAGGGAAGGCAATAATAATAATGTTTGCCACTTGCACACACACACACAGACAGTAGAGTCAGCATCCTCATCAGACTGAAGAAGAGTATAAACATTGTAATATTACATTTACTATTTCTTTAGATAGGATCTTGAATCTTAGCATCTTTAAAGTTTTTCCGAGAAGAGAGGAGAGGAGAAGAGCACAGCCGTTTTTATCCTACGAGTACATAAGCACAAAATGTGTATTATGAAGGGAGTATACAGTTAGAAGAGGAGGAAGAAGAGGAGGAGAAGGGGGGATAGGGAGAAAGATAAAGTGCTGTGGTTCATAGTTAAGTGCAAACATCTCTCCAACTGTTTTTATCTCTTCTCTCTCTCTCTCTCTCTTTCTCTGGTGAGGAGGGCGAGGGCTTGAGAAAATAAATGAGAGCAGACAAGTTTGTGTATGTACACACACTTTACGAGGGGAGGATGGAGGATGCTCATGTAGATGAGTGAATATATAACAATTTGAAATGATAAGACGACGGAGGAGGAGGATAATGAGAAGACTAGAATGAGAAGGAGGAGAGGACCAGGATGGATAAAAGTGGCTCTTTTCTTTTACAGAGCACACACAAGAATGGGAAAAGGTAATGTTTTTTGTGTGTGCTTATGTACAATGTGTGTGTGTGTGTGTGTGTGTGTGTGTGTAGAATTGGGGAAACCGTGGCTCGGCTTCCTTTCTTCTTTCCCCCTTTGTGAAAGGGGTGATAGACTCAGCAATAAATTAATACTTGGTCCGCACAGATAATTAAGATCAATTGTGCGGTAATTTGGAGCAATTTGATGAAAAAGTTTCCCTTCTTCTTCTTCGTCTCCTCCTCCGCCTTCCCCTCCTCCTCTGTCATGAGCAAAGAGCATAAAAAGATTGGGTGTATGTGTGTGAGACACAGTGTAGACAAGGATAGTGTATAGAGTTATATATTAGGACACAGACAAAAGAGAGATTACAGTCTAACGTGTGTGTAGTGTGTGTGTGTGGAATAGTGTGATGTACTTTTACGAGCTGGTCTATTTGAATCTTCATTAACTTCCAGTTACAAACTACTTACATTGATTACATTCTCATTCCATTTATTACGTCCCTATAAATGTGGATCCTGGGTTTCCACATTCTCAATTCCCCTATTTCACTCTGTAGTCTGTCGTCAATTGTAAAGGAAGGGGAAAGAAGCTTTTAGTTTTTTTTTCTCAAAAACGATTATAACTATCAAGTTCCAGTGATAAAGGCGCCATTGTAGACGGAAATCTTAAAATAATTAGACCATTTTATTTTGAATGATTCACACTTTACGCATTCTAAATGGTTTTCAATTATCACGCAAATTTTGAATTTACAATTTTTTGTAGGGGAAAATAAAACAAGTTTTTTTACTGGAATATTTTATATTCGTATATTAAGTTGGAAGTGGGGAGAAAATTAAGTAAATTAAATTTAAAATGCGTGTGTCCCCATCCAGAATCCACGTGAGGTCCCGAATTGAGAAATGTAGAGCATACGCATCTCTCCCTCTCTCTCCTACGTGTCTCATTGCATTTCTGAGGACAGATCCACAACATAAATTTGAAAAGTTGATTGTTTACTTTCCGCAATAGATTTTGTGTAAAAGTTTGTGCATAAACTTTGTAAATATGTATTACTGTATCATACATATTTAGGATCGGTTAAATTTTGTGCGGTTATTATTTGTTTTCCGCCTCCTCCTCCTGCTCCTCCTCTATCTCATTCTCCTCTCCCCTCGAATCCTTTGACTTCATTAATTTCTTTACAAACTAGGCGGTTTTCCTGGAAAACATCGTCGAGAGAGAGAGAAAGAGGGAGAGAGAAAACATGTTAGCACTGTACTCACTCACAACCACTACCACCCATTCTTCTTTGGTCCTTGATCATTTTTTCTCCCTTTTTTGTTTGTTCTATGGTGGTGGCTGTTGGCTGTACAAAGCCGACGACGAAGTCAATTATTTATGAATGTCGGGTTTTGGGAGTGGGAGAGCTACAAAGGGTACCTATCTAATTCCCAATTATGATTTAAGTGGGAAGAAAAGGGAAAAAAGGAAGAAATGTTTCACAAAAAATGAGGGAATCGTAGTCAACAAAAAAATTAACTTATTTAAGAAAACGTTATTTTTTCTTTCACACCAATGTAGGAGGAAGAGATAATACATCGTTCTCAATCGTCATTGTGATATTTGTAATTGAATTCTATTGTGTCAATAATAATTTCATCCCAAAATGCGCAGAAAAAATGTCACTCTTGTGCAGAGCAAATAATATTGTGATTGGGAGATAGTCTTGAAAAAATCAAAAGGTATTGAAATATACGTTTTACGTACATCAAAAAACGTCTTCACAATTACGACTTTTTATGTGAAAGAATTTGATTAAACAAATATTATTTTTTTTGATAGAAAACTTTGTAAATTCGTAAACAACAATATTTTTAGATTGTTCCCTTACAAGAGAATATAAATTATGAAAGTAAAGCCAAATATAGGTCAAAGGTTCGTCTCCACACACACACACACAAGGAGAGAGTGGTAAATAATTTGGATGGGTGTGAATGTTGATTGATTGTGACACAACTTTAAAATAAAATGTATTATTAAGAGGGGAGAGAAGATTAAAATGGAAATGCGTAGTCCTCATATATATTTCATACTTGTACTCATCACTCCTCCATAGATAAGTTGTGTGTGAGTGCGTGTGCGGGTGTGGGGGAGAGAGAACAATGAGAAAGTGGTTGGTTTTTCTCCTTGTAGGAAGTTGTACAGTTTCCGTTCGGAGACGACTCCTATGACAAGCAGATTGAAAGAGAGAGAGAGAGAGAGTTTGCAGTCAAGTTAACTTTACATACAAGAGTCATACTCGCTATTCTATGAAGGGACGGTTATTTAGTTCAGGTCTCTTCCAATGGAGAGGGAGAAAGAAGAGGCTGCAAACTGAGAGTGTAGTGTCTGTATATGTATGTATGTGGGGGGGGGGGGACTGAGAATGAAATGAATGTGATTTTGATAAATGAGAGTGAGTGACTACACTTGACTACTTTTGACTGGAGCACTTTAAACACAAAAGAAGGAAGACTGGGGCTGGATGGCAATGTTAGCATGTTCCACAAATATTCAAGAGATTCCTTTTACGAATCCCCTCCACATATGTACATCACACACAAGAACACTGGCGTATATCATTGAAGTAGATAGAGATTCTTATATTTTCCTTGTAGGGAGAGACAGTGAGTAGCTAGATAATTTTCTTTTTATTATGAACCTTCTTGAGGATATAGCGAGGCCAAAAAGAGTCAACTGGAGAAAGAGAAAGCGGTGGAGGACGGAAAGAAAATATGGAATATCTCCCTCTCTCTCTCCTTTTTCTCATACAACTTGAACATTTCATTTCAATTAAAAGTTTGCAACTTTTTCCTTTCTCCACTATTCTCAACTCTCACTCTTTTCTTCTCTTCTCATATGCTTTCTCCTCCCTCCTTTCTCTCACTCTTTCTTCCCCTCTCCCTCATTTTGTTCTTATATACAAAATATGTAAGATTACATAATGTGAGGGGAGTGAAAGATAGGGAGAGAGACTGAACCCAGATCGTCACGTTGGCCGTGTTAACTCCACCAACTGGCAGCTACTTGTATCCTGCTCTTCTTCCTCCTCCTTCCTCTCTACATCCTTCTTTATAGCCTCCTCAAATTTTCCCACACACTCTCACTCACTCCCTCTTACAATCTTCTAAACTCAAGCACAATTCACCAAGAAAGAGGAGGAGGGGAATGAAACAGGAGGTTCTCAGTTTTAGTTGTTTCCGGGAATAGTTGTGTGCGTGTCTTTCTTCTCTCTCCTCAAGTCTAAGGCTGACGACTTTCATTCATAAGTCTTCATCAGTTTTTTTCCCTTTGAACTTTTCTACATTTCCCCCCATCCTCCTCTCTCCCTCTTTACAATTTATCTTCTTATATTTTTGTATATTGTGGAAAACTCAAACTTTCCAAAATTTCAATTTCATATTTTTCTGGTCGGTGAGAGAAAAAGAATGAAAGACTTTTAACTTTTTTCCTCTGGGAGAAAATTGAATTGTCAACTCTCTCTCTCTCTCTTTAAAAACCCTACTTTCACTTATCCTCACGACTTTCTCTTTCACGTGTTATAATTATTATACAGATGAAGAGGGACTCTACAGGTAATAATGATAATATTTCATTGGAAGCCCAAGTTTAGTTGAAAGTGTAGAAATTACATTGACACCCTGGATCGAACCATCCCATTAGAACGTTTTAGTTTTATTACACGCAATACTATTATTCCATACATACAAACAATGGCTTTCTCCTTTCCCCATGTATGCACTGCACTGCATTGTAGATTGTGGTGTAGAAAGAGAAAGGAGGGTAAGGAGGAAGGAATGAAGAAATGAGAATTTTGCACAAGTGAGATTATATTTCCAATTTGGGGAGAGGAGAGTGTCTGAAATTTGGAATCATGGAGGATGAGGAGGAAGGAAGAGGAGGGGATGTTTGGGTTGACGTGACAATTTGATTTCACATGGGAGTCACATTTTGACGCGGGATTCGGATGAACTTGCACATTTTAATGGCTCCCCCTCCATATTAGCTTCAAGTGATGGTTTTGGGATCGTTAAATGATCTGAGAGCATATCGACCAAGAATAATGGCTTGTTCCCTCTCCTCTGCTCCTTCTCGCATGACTCATGGCGAACGTCTGTGTGTGTGTGTGTGGGAGAGGGAAAGAGTGTGCCTGGTTGAGGATGTCGATGTGTGGAGGGAAGTCAGGGAGGAATTGAGGTTCTGGAGTTTCAAAAGCTTTAATGCCATTTCATTTCAATGTTCAACTTCTGCACTCTCTCTCTCTCTCGTTCTATAAGGGAGGAAGGATATACATACTCTATATTTATTGCCTCATTTAAAATGTGAGCAGTCTTCTCTCTCTCTTTCCGTGCACGAGTCTCGGATTGTGCCAAAGGGTCCATGAATCTGTATGTACATCGACACGTATTTGTGTGGAGAAAGAGAGTGGGAGAGAGACTTCATCCCTCTTTCACATTAAATTACTTCAGGATTGCCCTTCCGCTTAAAATTCCACCTTAGGCTAGCACCTTTGAAAATTTCCTGTACTTCAAATTACTCGTCACAGGTCAGAGGCGAAATGGGATGGGATGGGAGGAAGTGAATGAGGAGGAGGTGTACACCATATATATAAAATAAAAAGATGGGGGGAGATAACAATCAATTTATTAATGCAGTAAAAATGGGTTTAATGGTGGAGTGGCGGGGTGGGGAGTAAAATGGGTAATTCCTCGTGATTTGAGGTTGGTTGGATATATGAAAATTAAATAAAAAAGATTGTAAGATATTTTGATTTCAAATCCTCATAAAAATTTAAGATGAAATGGATTAATTTAATTCAGTGTAAGAGAGAACACAATTAAAAGAAAATATCAAACAAAAATTAAAACTGAAATAATTCAAAATTTTAAATTATTCCACTCGTCACAAAAATCAACAAGTTTTTTATGTAAACAATCTATTCAAAATCTCAATTAAAAGCTGACACCACATCCCGAACCCGACAGAGTGGATTGTTGGGTTCTTATAAATGTAATTTTAACAAAGTCGGCTTCTTTACCCTCCTCCTCATCTCACCGCACAAGTCCAGCCTGAAGATGAGAAATCCAGATTCACTAGTCTAGTTAGCACATTGAGTAATCCAAACATTGGAATGATAATAAGATTTCACTACAGTCTCATTGAGAATGTTCATCTCTTACCCTTAAATAGAACGGAAAACTGGATTCATCTCCAATTGAGCTAAATACAGATGATTTGATTGTCTCTCCCTCTCTCTATTGTTACTCACGTTTTAAAAATCAACATGGACATGGGTCCTAACTCTGATGGGTTGTAGTGTGCGCGCATTTATTGTGAAAGACAAGGAATTGGAGGGTTGTACGTGTACGTGTGTGTGTGTGTAGGGGTATGAAATTGTAAAAAATTGTCTTTGTCGGTATCTCATCATTCGGTCCGACATATGGCTATTGCCATTACGTACGAAAGGCATTGCCATTGAATTGCATTGCGGATGTTCCCTCCACAGACACACACACACAAACACATCCAAACATACAGTGATCCTTTTATTGTGTCGAGTTGATTGAGGCTGATTATAATGCAGGTGGTGTTCCTTGATAATGTTGACAAGGGATGGGTTAATGATACGCTTCTAGCCATCAATTTATTTTTTTGTGTCAGGGGGTGGGATATTGATTAAAGAGTCAACCTGAGAACCCAAACCGAAGGTGTATATATATATATATTTATATACGGGGTTAGAGTCTCCCCCACACTTAAAAAACTTTTTGGCTATCCACTGAGTCATGTTCCAAGTCTCTCTCTCTCTCAACTATTATCCAGCATCTCTATAACACTTTACCTTCTCTTCTTCCCCATCCATGTCCCACGTCCTTATACTAGTCTAGGTGAAGCCCAAACTCCCCATTATTTTCTTGTTCCTGTTGCTGCGAAACTCGATGTAGAGATTACGATTAGGCCTTTATCCTCCTCCTCCTCCTCCTCCACCATTCTAGAACTTCCATTCTTTCCAAAACTCTGAGCTAATCCCATCGTTAGCATTAGTATTAACCTTTTTTGTAAATTGGATCTATCAAAGAAATGGAGGAAGGAGAAGAAAAGAGAGTGAGAGAGGGTGGCGTGCATGTGCGCATTTTTTGGTTTTTTTCTCTCTTGTCTCCTGTTTTTTCCTCTCGCAGAAAAGATCCTCTTCTCTGCTCTTTCACTCTAGTGTTGCAGTGAAGAAGAGAGGAAGAATAAAAATTAGAGGGAGCCAGACACAAGAGTGGGAGATACATTTTCTCAAATGTTGGTACGTGTAAAGTTTCCACTCGTCTTTTTGTCTCCTCCGTAAATCTAGCCCGTTAATAATGAATCAGTGTGTAGTGGGGAGGAGGGAGTACATACAGTGTACAGTGTGTACTGCTGTGTGTACATGAGGAGTCACCTCCTACGTCCAGGATTTTTTTTAAAAGGTTAAAAATTCACGGTGTTTTGTAGTGATGGGGGTTGTGTTGAGCTGTCATTAATTTTCTTGTCCTCCTAGTCTCGGCTCATCTTTCAACTCACACACGCAGCACACATACCCCCCTTCTTCTACTTCTACTTCTACTCTCTGGGATCATGGACAAAGTAGAGAAATAAAATTGATATGAGATGTACTCTTCCCTTTGAATCCTGTACTTCTCTCTCTCTCATTTGAACGACGGATTGTTCTCATACGACCAAGGTTTACTCGCAATGAAAAGAGTGTGTGGTTGGTGGTGGGTAATGTATATCCACTGTTGATTTGTTTCCGATAAAGCAAGGCATTGTTTAAAAAGACAGCATCATCCATTCACTCTGTAAAGTTGAAAGGAACAAGATTAAAAAAAATTTTATACATTTTTTTCATATAAACAAGCTCCATCATTACAAAACAACAAGTTTTTCTCCTTCTCTCTCTTTCTCTCTGTCGTTGTCGGCATTAGACGAATATTAAATAGCTGCCGTTGAATCTGTTGTTGTTGTTAAGTTGGCTTCTGCTGCTGTTGCTGTTGCTGCTGTTCCCTGCCTCCTATTATCTATTATCTTGTGGTATTATGTATGGCTATGGACAGAGGTGGATTTTTCTTGGAAAAAATATAAATGTGTCTTTATAATGGAGGGAGGAGGACTGTTTGGCCAAGTTGTATAATCATACGAATGTTGAAAAAAATTGGAGGTGTATCATATACAAACAGAGACAGACAAGGATAGACACACACATACACACACACACAGAAAAAATGTCAATGGGGTGAAGAGTCCGTGTCAATATTTTTTCAAGAAGAAGAAAAATGTTATGCGTCATCACACACACACCACACACACACACTCACATAGAACGGAAAGAGAGTCAACAGAGCACAAATAAATTCAGTCTGGCTTTATCTTAAAAGCATTTTAATGATACGACTTGATGAGGTAGTTTCCCATTGTCAGTACTTGGTTGTAAGGAAGCTGGGAGGAATTTTTGTGTGCCGTGTGTGTGTGTGTTTGTGGAGCTCACAATTTCTGTATTAAAGAGGATAAAATACAAGGAGGAGTTGACATGTTTGTTTTTGGAGGTTACAAAATTTTTTGACCACCGTGTAACTCCTTGTCCAGGTTGACGTTGAACGTCGCACGTAATCACAATAATAATCCGAGTAATAATAATATTTTGAAGGGTTAGTAAATTCACTTGTGTCTGTCTTTCTCTGTCTGCCTTCATATACATTCATATACTGTACTGTGTATACAGTGTATATGTGTGTGTGTCAAACATTTCTTCCATTAGATAAAAGTCCAATACACAGTACAAGTACACAATGCCCACTGCCAGGGAACAACCAAGTTTATTTACAATCGAGTTTAAATCGTTATCTGTCTTTACCCCGTCCTCACATCCAGCTCCCCCTTCTTGTCCCCTCAGAGTGTCTGTGGAAATCTGGAGAGCACACACACACATCTCCAGACAAAAAGAGAGAAGAGAGAAGGAAAAAAAGTTTACATGTTTTATTGCAAGCTTTTGTGGAGATAATTGTAGACTGAGGTGGTTGATGGTGGTTGAATCACCAAACAAGCATAAAATATAAGATGGAAACATGTAGTCAGTTCATATATGAATTTTCTATGTAACATACAAAAAGGAGAGAGAGAGGAAAATGATGTTCAGTTGTGCCGTTGCCCATTGTGTTTTGTCATGTTGTGTCGTCTCATGTCGGGAGGTTTTGTTCCTTGTCTCTCCCTCTCTCTCTCTCTCTCTTGTCACTGTATCCTGCCTGTCGTCCATGATGACGATGATGATACTTAAAAAACTATGTACAAGTTCAAGTTGAAGAGATGGAGAGAGAGTGAGTGAGTAGGACAAGAGTAAAAGGGAAAGAGAGGAGGAGGAGAGCTTATCATTGATCATTGAGCGGTGGAGGTCTGACGTTTGGTCCATCGACTGCTCCGTAAGAATTGATGTTGACATGCATGAAACGTCGAGAGCGGATAGTCCTCGAAAAAGTCGAAACAAACTAGCGAGAAAAAATTGGTTCTCTCTCTCCCTCTTCCCACTCTCACTCTTCAGCTTCAGTTTCTCTCTATTGGAAGGGGGAAGGAAGACGGGGAAAAGTGGTTGGTCCACTAGAGAGGTTAAGTGGTTAGTCTGATCTCAGATTCAACTTGAAAGGTTGGGCTCCAAAGATTAGATATCGTCCAAGTCCTAAATCCTGTCGTGTACGGCAATCAATTGCTGCGTTTTCCGCCGTCTTCAACTCAACCCAATCTTGACTCTACTATGTCTTTTTTCCTCTACCCGTCTTCTTCTTCCCCCAAAAAAGTTCTCTCTCTCTCTTTCCTGTATACTTATGAGGATGCGTCTATCTATCCCTCTTCTTTTTTGTACATATATTGGCCC
This sequence comes from Pygmarrhopalites habei, assembly GCA_009870185.1. Taxonomy (NCBI): domain Eukaryota; kingdom Metazoa; phylum Arthropoda; class Collembola; order Symphypleona; family Arrhopalitidae; genus Pygmarrhopalites; species Pygmarrhopalites habei. The sequence goes on from WJFB01001751.1 coordinate 18,907, forward strand.
CATTATTGGCTACACGTACATACGAGGCACACACACTTCACTCTCCTTTTCCCTCTCTATCCCTTCCAGCAATATCTCTTACTCCAAACAAACAAATGCTCAGAGTACATATCCTCTTCTCTCTCCCTCTCTATTCAATTTCTGAATGCAGAAAAAAGAACCTTTGAAAAAATTCCAATCTTTCTCTCTCCCTATCTTCAGCTTACATTGGATAGCGGATGGATGGATACATGTACGTATAAAGCTATTATAGATACAGTTAAATGGCTCAGCAGTTGTCGAATGTCGAATCATTGGTTAGGATCCTGAAACTTTTTTTTTCTCGATTGAACATCTCTAGCCTCCATCTCCTCCTCCTCTCACTCGACTCCTTCCTTTTCCATCTCTCTCTCTTTTGATTGTCTAGCCACTAGCCACTAGCCATGCTGGTCATTTTTGGTCAATTCTTTTATTTCACTGCCTTCATGACCATTGATATTACATTACAAAAATTTATCTTTCAATCCAACTTCCATCCGTCACTCTCACTCTCAATCTCATTCCTCTATATTTCTCCTTCACATTTTATTCCCATTTCTTCTCATCTGACAGGAGGAAGGAAAAAAGGGGAGAGAGAGGGGAAAAAATTCACATTAAATAATTCTCCGTGAGTTGAAACTCACCACTAACTGTTTCTTCTTGTTCATTATCATCTTTCTTGACTCTGATCCATTTTTTATTGATATACCATATTGATTGTACAGTATCCATCTCTCTCTAGCACACACACATTCACACGTACATACAAACTGTGTTTACACTTGTGTGTAAGCGTGTCTTGTATTGCACTACTATAACTAATATCTAGTATCATATCAGCAGCTTAATTGCGTGTCAATTAAATTAAAGTATGTTGGTTCGTACACACACGCTACAGTTTCTGTGATGTGAGTAGAGAAGTTGATAATGATGTCAATAAAAAAACAGAGAGAGAGAGGCAGGGAAAGAAAATAATGGAGAGGAGGGAAATTGCAAAAGACTCTTATTCACTTTTCCTGGCTTCTAATTATAATGATGTAAATTGGAAGCGGAGTCACACACACATAGCTACACACACTGGACAGAGTATTCTAAAAGTGTAGTATTTATTGAACTTATTAGCGGTCTCTCTCTTCCCCTCCTTCCCTCCTCTCACTCTCACCACATCACAGTTTTTTGGGTCTAATTTTATACATGACAGCATTTGGGGGGATTCAGAGTGTTCCGCATCTGGTCCATTAAGTCCCCACACACAAAAGAGGGGGGAGTAATTTTCGTGGAGTAAGTAAGAATAATAGGAAATTATGATATATTTCATATTTTTTCCCCATCTGTGACGTCATGTGATGAGGTTAGAAAGAATAATAGAGACCGCAACCAGAAGCAAGCATTGTGTATGTGTTTATTGTGTGTGTGTGTTGTGTATTGTACGGATAGCTGGGAGGCAGTTGAGCATTATAACATTAATGAATTTCAACTATTTGTTCTCATCTCATTTGTCCTGGCATGTGTGTTCTGTGCTTGCTGGAGCGGGTAGCCGATGACTGAGCCACACAGACAGGCAGGCAAAAAGAGAGAGAGAGAGAGTTAGGGAGCAGGCGACTCACAAATTTTATGAGGGATGAAGTGAGGAGTGAGGATGTTTTCCTTATTTATAATCATTACCAAATAATAATCTGTCTGTTGTGGTGAGTCCCTCTTGCATCACAATGCAATCGCAAATACAACCAACACACACACATGCACACATGTAAAATAGCTGTGGCTCTTTCTCTCTCTGTGTGTGTGCCTACACACAATATTGTGTACAATTTGAATGCAAACCAGAGCAACTGCCATACATTCAAAATCTTCTCGCCTCCCAGCGACATCACACACACACACAAAACACAGTACACAGTACACTAAAGAGAGAACAGCTAAAACAGTTTTACTTGATATACCTCCAGAATATGAGATAATGTATACACACACACTGTATACCATAATGTGTGTATACATGAGTATGGAAACCACAATGCCAAGTCTATTTCTTTGAATTGTTTTATAGACTGAATTACTCTTTTTACATACCCCTCCACTTGCTCGTGTGTGTGTATGTGACACTGGTTGCGGTTTTCACATATCATAATAATACGTCAACATGGAAATGATTACTTTACAAGCCAATGAAAGAGCATACGAAATTAAATCCACACACACAGATGGTCTTCATACTTTTGTGGAGGGAACAGGGAAGAAGTCTGCTGGTTGTGTGTATCAAATACAAAGAATAATAATGTAATCATTTCGTTTCATAACTACGACACACACGCACACAAATAGGGGGAGGAGGGAATGGAATGAAGTGGAAATGAAGTGGAAGTGGGAAGACAAGAGAATTATTGTTGTGTGTAAAATATTATATATACTAATTATATCCAGTCATATTAATAGTGTGGCATGGTACGATGTGTGTTTTTACACACACACTAGAGAGTATGAATGATACTCGTGGATATTGTACATGCCTAATGAAATTACTCTGCGGTTATTACAGCTCATTCAAAGAGTACAAAATGTGAACTACCACCAAACACTCATATGTTTTCTAGACAGAGAGAGAGAAAGGAGAGAGGAGAACTATCAACTGTAGCCCACAAAAAACAATGCAGTTTATGAACATGGATGTACACTATGTAGTAGTGTACAGTGTGTACAGTTGCGAGGTTCAGTTTATGAAACATTTAATTATTTATTTGTTAACTTCCTGCGGTCAATGTAACTAAATTAGTACAGACAGTCTATCCAGTTTTTATTATACAATGGAGAAATTCTATTTCAAATTGCGTACAATTTTTTCACACAGAGACCCACACACACACACACAACTACAGATTCTGAAAATTTGGAGTAAAATTCTGTGAGCTGTAAACGCTCCGTGAAACTACCCAATAAAACATTTCACAACATTTTGTCTGGTCTGATCAAAACCAGAAAGTGAGTTAGCAGAGACAAAGCATAGAAAGAAAGAAATGGTGGTGGCTTGAAGTACTAATTAAATTTTCCCTGTATTTAATTCTGCATCAATTTTTTCATTTGAATTCTCACTATTTTGCTCATTTTGAGTTGTGACTACTACATAAGCAGCATTATGTATTTTTCTTGAAATGATACAAATGGAGAAGTGTGTTAAATTTTCAAAAGAAACCAAGAACTTCTATTTAAATTTTCCTAGAGCTCTGGCAAAAAATTATCTATTTATATTCAGAGGAAAAGCGATGACGATGGTCGTTGAATGAAAGAATCGTTCACAAAAATTTTTGCAAATGAGAATTACCATGTGTGTTTACAAGATAAAAATCCAAATCACTTTTTGCAAACTGTTCTCCTCTGTTGAGGGAGCAGCAGAGGGTCAAATTCTAATCATGTCTGGCCACACACACACAATAACAGGCATTTGGAATGATATTCATAAATTTTTTTGATTGACACTGGACGAAAGAGAGGAGAGAAGATTTATACACTCTTCTCCTCCATGATGAGTTATGATGATGATAACGCACGAATTGAGACCTTTCCTAAGGACAACTGATGATCTGTTGATAATTCTCTACCTTATAAAAAAAATTATGTAACGTATGTATCAGTTAAAATTGGTCAATCCCAGCTCAGACTTTTTTCTAAACTGCTTAATCATCAGAAACTGTGAATGGTGATCAAAAGAGAGAGAGAGAAAATTGGGTAGTGATAATGATGTCAGGCCAAATGTCTCATCGTCAGCCTAAATTAAATATAATTTATCTTCTCTTCGCATGTCCCCCCTATTAACTGTATTTAGACAGTGTCAGACTTTGTCATTTCCAATGTTTCTTCTAATCTTCAAATGAGAGAGAGAAGAAGAAGAAGAAGGGGGGAGGGGTGTGTAATACAGATTAGTGTTATTAATTTCATTTAAATTTATGGTTCAACTCCAAAGATGTTTGAGGGATGAGAGGTCAGTCTTTTTTACAATATTTTATTGTTGGTGGGTCCAACTTTAAAAAGAGAGAGAGAAGAAGGAAAAATTCTTATCATCCTTCCAGTCCCAGTTCAAATATACAAGAGTAATTTAACGTAAACAAATAATTGAGTCCGCTATGGTACATCAAGTATTTTTGTATGTAAACATGTGTGTAAAGAGATAGTGAGCTCTGTTCCCTTATCAATGGAGTGATCCTCAATGATGATGATGATGGTGTGGGGTCTAAAAATAATTCTCTCTCTCACTCCCACTTTTAATCTGTATCGTTTCGTGTAGTATTTATTTATTAGGAGAAAAAAATTATATTTCCACAACTTGAAAGTCAAAAGGCGTCATGTTCTGACTACTTGAGAGAGAGAAAGAGAGAGAGATAAATTCAAATTTGTCTGACTACACTCCTCACACACACACACAGTGACACAGTATTGGGTCAAAGGTCTTCCGCTGTGTACAGAGATATCTAGAGAGAACATTTGTATAAACATATACATTATCAGACTTAATTTATGTCAGATAATTAATCGTCTGACTTATTGATCTTCTTGAATGTCAAAATATGGCTGAGCTTTCATCTCTCACTAAATTTATGAGAGTGTGCAACTTTGGACATTTGCACAATTTTTTGCGCTTTCCCTTCTCTCCCTCTCTTTATTTTCCTCTCCAACGTTTACATTTCTCAGTCATCCATCAAGATTAAAAAATCAAAGGACTTCAGTCATCATCAAAATAGCCATGTTGATTTTTTTCAAATTCAAAAATTATCATTTAAATATTTATCATTGACGAGCCATCTTTGTCATCTCCACGTCAAAATTCATCAAAGTCAGAGCAATTTTAAAAGACATGCAAATACACACCCAAATTTTGCAAGTATGAAGTCAGCTAGTGAAGTAAGTTACTCTTCTAAATGCTCCTTTCTCCCGGTATTTTCTGTGGATTCAAATTTTTATAAATAAATGAGTCAATTTTAGCTTCTGCACTTCTTACTATCTTTCCCTTCATACCCACGCATTACACACACCATCATACATCATCATAAGAGAAGAAGGGACATCATCGGAGTGAGATTAACTTTTTGAACCTTTTTCGTTTTTAGCGGAGAAACTGTAACTCACAAGGAGTAGTAGTAGTAGGAGTAGTAGGACATGTGCTTGGTTACGTATGGAACAGAAAATTTATGAGCCCCCATCCAGGCGTTTATTATTTAGCAGTTGATTTTCACTTCGTCAATGTAGATTGATACATGAGATTGACATGGCCTCACTCATCCTCAGCTGAAAAAATGAGTTTAGAATGGAGTTGGTTCATGGGATTAGGATTAGTTTGTTGATTTTACAGTCATTTCCTCTATTTTTTCTCTCTCTCTCTCTCTCTCTCTCTTCTCTCTTTCCTCCTAAATATCCTCCACACATTTGAAAACACACACACGCACACCCTCCCCGTCTTTACTCTTTACCCTATATCTATTTTCCATTTTAAAGTAAATATCTTCTCACAGCTTGAACTCTAGCCAAATCTAATAAACTTTGTTTATTACTTTTCAATGTCTCTCAACCCCTAAATGCACTCTCTAAACACACACACACAGATAAACTCTCTACTCAAGACTACCGTAGAGAATTTTCCTGCAATCCCTTGCTTCTTAAATTCTCATTGCTGAGGAGAGTACAAATTTTTTGCATTTTTTGAGTCGACACTCAATTTTGCACAAAAGTTGCATTTTTCCATAAAAAAAATATTCCGGGTTTCATTAGAAATTTACGGTTGTCAGGGCTCATATTGGGTGTCTCTGAAGATGCTGTAAAAATATCTTGATTTTAATGGACTGGAACTTAAAATGAAAAAAAGTCAACAAAAAATGTACACAATGTGTGTGTGAACAGAGAGAGAGAGAGCATTCTAACTAGACAATAAATTGCTTCTTCTTACACCCTCCCCCTCCTCCCTCTCTCTTTTCTCTTTTGAGACATTTGATATGACTACAAGGCTGTAAAATTTCCCAAGGTAGCAACAGCATCCGAGTCAGATAGGAGTAGAGGGAGGGAAAAGCGATGAAAAAATGTAAAAGATGTGTCTACATTATAGAGCGGGAGAGAGTCAGAGGTAGTGGAGGGATAGAGAGGGAGTTTATAGTTTATAGAGTTGAGGAGAGGTAGATTAAAGAAGATGACAGTGAAGCGGAGACTCAAGTGTTTTTCTACAGTTATTTATTCGTTGAAAGGTTCTCAAATCTCAATGGGCAAAATCTCCTTGTTCTTTCCCCTCCTCTTCCTCCTCCTCCTCTTCCTCCATGGCTCTTCTTTTGATACGTGAGCTCCGAGTCAAAATTTACATAGTCAAGTGTGTGTTGAGTCCATGTGTATGTGTGTGTGTAGTGGAAGAGCGGAAAGGACGGCACGGCGGGCGAGAAAGACGACGACGAAGGATTTTCGATTTATCTCTGAAAAAGCTAAGGTGGAAATTGAAACGAGAGAAGATGGAGGTGGATGCCCATGCTCCAGTCTACATAACCATCACCCACACACACACACACACACACACACACACGTAGTATGGAAGGCCACGTAAAAAGAGGATAAACTCAGGGCATGTGTGTCCTTGTCTCCTTTCTCTTTCCTTCCAATGCATAATGCATGTAAATGCAGATATGTAAATCCTCAGCCGGGGAAAGTAGAGAAGAAGGAGAAGGAGAAAAAAGAAAATGAAGAGAATGGCAAGGAGAGGAGGAAGAGGGAGCAAGAAGAAGGATAAAAGACCCGGGGTCACGGATGCTCAATCCTATAGAACCACTTACCTGGAAATATATGCATTATATATTATATTTATATAGGCACACCAAACACGCACTCACGGATGAAAGAGAGAGAACTGTTCTCTTCCATTTTTCTACGCTCCTCTAGAATCTCTCTCTCTCTCTCGTTCAACTGATGGTACTTTTATTTCACCAGAAAATTCGTGTCTCTCTCTCTCTCTGCCTCCCCTTTCTTTACCTTCCTTCCCCACTTGACTGTAAAAGCCATGGGCTAAAGGCAGACCGCGTTTATGTAAATACTATGACTTGACGACTGTATGATAAAGAAAAGGGGAAAAGCATGATTGCTATTTCGACTATGTCTACATAACGTCCCCACTGGCTGTGAGTGTGTGTGTGTGACGATGACAATGACGATATGAGGATGTCGGCTTTTCACCTTCATGTTCACATACACATGTACACATAAAGAGAAAGGAGGTATAGTCTTCCTATCGCTCTTCCCCATCGACAACATGTCTTAACACTCTTATTAGAGAGAAAGAGAGAGAATTCCCCCCAAGACCAAGTCTCAAGTCATTCGGTTTGTACGTGTGTGTGTGTGTGTGTGCAGAGTTAACAAAGGTGAATTTGAATTCAATTCCGTGAAAACTCCTCAAATTTCTCATTAAATCCAAAAGTAGGGAAGACTCATTCTCAAAGGAAAAATGCTTAACAAGGTTTGACGCAGTCAAATATACTTGAAGCTCTTTCTCTTGTCCCAATCATTTGTTGTATTTATTGTCTTTTCTCAAGAGACCTTGTCACAGCACTTCCGCCCTGTGCATCCCATCCACTTCTCCCTTTCTCTCTACTTTTATATATAACATTCCACACTCTTCTTCTTTTTTTTATCAACTTTTTATTTTCCTTCCCTCTGCGGC
>WJFB01001752.1:0-26600 GCA_009870185.1 Pygmarrhopalites habei
AAACTAATTTCTTTTTGACAATAATTGTCGTGTCCGTCTCATCCGTTGATAGTTGATCCATTAAATCTAAACTTGACTTTGCTACAGTTTGTAGATTACTAACTAGAGTTATTTGACTCTTTTCAAGTCGGTCAATATCCTCCTGACCCTTCTTGGCAGCAGAAAGCAAATCAAAACAGTGATCACATACTATGCGATTACTTTCTTCGTCAGAAAACTCATTAAAAACTAACGCTGGAATTTTTAGCCCGTAGCACATGTCTTTGACACTAAATGCCTCACTGTCCTCAAAACTTTTCCCCGTGCTTTTGAAGCAAAAGAAACACCCCACGTCTTCCTCGGTCATTTTGACGGCTCAAACTAAATTTACTTTAACTATTTAACTAGTTTTCTAATTAAATAAACCGGACGAAATTTCGTCAGCCGAAATGCCCACGAATTCAAATGCAAGGGTGTCTAAGGACCTCTAATTCTTAGATAGTACAATTTTCTAATGCTACAATTTTTCTCCAAAAAGTAAGTCATTTTGAGTTCGTACAACTCAAAATACGTACGTACAAATTCAGATGAGTCAATTGGGGAAAGTTGGAGAAAGTATCGGTCGGGATTTCTCGGATCAAATTGTTACTCAACGACAATTTTGTCAAATTGTGCATTTTCATGGGGACCAGAGCAGAAATTCGATTGTAATCCAATGTGACAGAAGTCAAGGCAATCAATGGATCAAGAGCTGCTGAAGGAAAGGTCAAAAGGTTGTTGTCACTCAAAGTCAACTTCCGCAAGTTTGGTAAACCAGCAAATACTCCACCAGGAATCTAAATTTCATATTATTTTTTAAAATTGTGGACAAAATCAAACAAAAATTTATTTTTAGAGAAAAAAAAAGTAAACGATGCGTACAGTTCGAAGTTGATTGACTCCTAGATGAATCTCTTTGAGCCGGGACATTGAACTGAAAAATCCGAGTGGGATCTCACTAATCCGATTTCGACTGAGATCCAAAACTTCCATTCCTCCACCCCAAACTCCTCCAGTCATCGCTTCCTTCAAATTCTGAATCAGATTCCCCGAAATTTTGAGACCACGAAGCGTTGGAAGTGACTTGAGAGAAGTCACTGGTATCTCAGTCATGTAATTGTAGGACAAATCGATTGCTTCGATGGTAGTCAAACCTATTAAATTGACACATATTTCCATTATTTTCACTTTTAGCTCGCTGTAACTCTCGTTTTGAATTGATTGAAAACATTTTTACAGGGATAAACGGATTTTACCTTGAAAAGAGTCACTGTTTAACCGCTGAAGTCTGTTCCATGACATGTCAAGGATTTTCAAATTTGACATCCCTCTAAAAGCATTACTTTGGGTCATTAAACTAATGGCATTGTGACTCATGTTCAAGAGGAGGAGGGATCGTTGGGTCAAAAAGTCGTCAGCGTGAAGGTCAGCTAAAATATTTGTATATCAAAATTAATTCCACGTATATAAATTGAATGGAATACATTTTTTTGAAAACAATTCTCTCTCTTACTGATTCGGTTGAAGCTTAAATTCAGAACTTTGAGAGCATTGGGACCTAACAGAAAAAATAATGCACTGATCAGTAACCAAATTTTGTTTTAATTTCACAATATGTGAACAATTTAGTTGACAAGAAAGTACCTGGTAATGAGGGCACTTTCCGCAGTTCATTATTATCTATATGCAATTCCTGAACAAAAAAATATTCAGTTGAATGATTAAAATATGGAAGAAAATGAAATTGAAAGTAAATTTCAGAAGACTTGATTGTTTACTTGTAAACTGAGAGCGCCTTCTAAAATTCCTCCATCAATATCGTAAATGAGATTATGTCCCAAAGTCAAAATTTTAAGTCGGGGAAGTCTTCGAAATTCACTTGAACTGTGAAATATTAGAATAAAAAATTCAACTTTACCTTAAAGATTTACACGTATTGTTATATTAGGATTAATATCAAAAAAATTAAATTCATATGTATACAAAAGAAATTGAGACAATAGATGCATTGACACTACTCACCTGAAAATGGGATTTAATTGATCACCCAACAAATTGTGGTCTAAATGAAGAATTTCGAGAGTCTCCTGCATTCCTTCAAGTGACTTTTCTGGTAGTCTTCGAATATTTGTATTTGACAAATCTAATTCTTGTGCATGCTGAAATATAATTTTTAGAAACATTATTAGTTTTCACATGGGAAGGATAGGAATGACTAGTCCATTCTAGAGTCAGACTCATTTAATTGCATATTCTCTGAACTTCGACGCCGCTCGTTATAATTTCAAAATTGTTTTAGTTAAACTTTCTTAGAAAAAAAACATTACAACATGAACGGCGTTCAAGTTCGACAGTTTTCAAAACAACTACCAATGTGTTACAGACTGAATTTACCTCTCACCCCATATTGACACAATTGGCACAAATTGACAATTATATTAACACAAACACTCACCGGAGGTAGATGTGTTGGAAAACTGGAAAATTTCTGTGAGTAATACTTGATTGGTTGTCGAAAAGCGGCTGGAGAAGTCTGGTCCGAACTGAACACGACATTGTCACAATTAATCCGGAAATGAGACTCGTCATCCGTAATCATGCAAAGACAATTGGAGATACTGAGCATTTCCTTGTAATACTCACAGGAGATCCATTCTTCTCCAGGAATTTCAATCTCTGTTGACTATTTTTTGTACATTACAAAAATTATGTTTTGTAAAACTTCCAAATCATCCATTCATATAATTTGCATTATAAAATTGACAATTATCTAACTATTTAATATCATTTTCATGTCCATTCTTACAACGAACGGGAGTGTAGTAATGACTGTAAAGACACAGAGAATCGTAGAGAGGGAAGGTAGTCGTTTCTCAGACGAAGAGGTCGTCATTATCATCATCCTTGTCCCTGACCTGTCAAACAACAACAAAACGGTTGAAGTGGGAAAAAAATGTTTTTTTTAAAATAAAATTTAAATGAAGGAGCATCGTTGAGTCCTCCTCTCTCTCTCCTAACTATGAATTAGTGAGGGACGATAATTGCAGAGGAGGTTTACAGGAAGAGAAGATGAAAACGGGTTAGGTATCTATTAACCAAAATGTATCTCAACTAAAGAGATAAAGGAAGAAATGGATGGAGAGTGACGTGCCATCCACACACACACACACACAATCTAGTCTAAAAATCTCACTTTTTTCAAAATCATGCAGGCTCATTAATCATCCCAATGACGATGATCATCTTTTACCCTCACAATTCACACACACACACACAATCACTTTAACATCCATTTATCCGCTCCACTGTTCATCTCATTGGGTATTAAAAAAGACAGAAGAGTAGACTTTAGAAAAATTGCCGTGTTACGTAAACGAACTCAAAAAACGCGAGCAAACCTGATCTTCTCTTTCTCTGTCTTTCCTCAATTTGACACGCTGACTACAATTTCTTTCAAAAGTGAACACATTTTTTTGAAGAGGAGGGTGTAATTTTCTCCCAAATTACCAATTTACAATTTTTTTATTGAAATAAATCTCATATTCTTTGTTGGTAAACACTTTTTCTACCTTTTAAAACAGTTTAACCTAACAAGGGAAAAAAGTACACACACACGACCTCACCAATTTTTTTTGAAAGATTGTCTTCTCTTGGACAGTTCCAAATGTCAAGGACAATTTATACTAGACTACATTCAGCCTACTGATTGATTAAACAGTGCGATATGACATTAACAATGATTTTCCACCCTGTCATACACTACAGTAAAGTTTAATTACACAGCTACATTTAACTTCCTCGTCAACTAGTAAGTGGAAAGTCGAGCACCACAAAAAATGGAAGTGTGGACGGTTTGTAATTTAGATTAATTGAACTATTATTATCTTTTTTAAAAATGTGCTCCAGCTTCAAATTTATCATTTTTTCCCCTTCTCGCCCCTCATCCTCTGTTCGGTGTGTTGAAACGGTTTTTTTCCCAATTTTTTGTACCATTATGGTGGCCCAACCCCTGCCAAGAATTTGAGACAATGTCGGTGAGAAAAAAGTGTGCAATTCTTTTGTTGTCCGTTTTTGTTTTTGTGGGCACACACAATCATTATCCCCTCGTAATCAGTTTTACCTCTTACTACCTCTTGTACAGTATTGAAGGGGGTACATTTGTGACAATCAAAACGAAGGAAAGAATGTGCGTACAATGGAGTACAAGAGAGGGACGATGTATCGGTCAATTAAAAAAAATCATCCTATCCTACCTGTGCCTGTCCCTGTGTTTGTGTGGATTAGGTACAATCGACTCTCTAGACGGAATTTTCTTTCAGAAAAATCTACTCGGCTTCTGTGCTGAGTTACCCTCATGACTCACCTCAAAAATCCAAGTTCTGTGAGTTTTGAGCCTCTCTCTCCCTCCCCTCAATGTATTAAGCTGTGTGTGTGTGTGACGTTTGGAAGGGGAAGGGAGATAGATGTAAGGTTGCCCAGCAGGAAAGTTGAAAGTTAAAAAGGAATAATAATTTTCTAGAATATATTACAGTAATACAAAGAAGAGAAGAGGGGGATGGTGTGTTAGTCCAAGAGTAAATGAAATAGGGACTAACGGGATTCTCATCATCCTCTCATCCTCATCTTCTTCCCCTCTCCTCTCTACCATCATTGAAGGAATTCATTGAATCCACAGTCCACAGTCCACACACACACAGCACATCAACAATTATTACATGCTAACATGCTTTGCATTTACTGGATTGGAATGCATTTTTATAGGGATTGGAAGACTATGTCTAAGAGAGAGACAGAGAGAAGCCGAAGAGGATCAGCATTTCCTTGCTTGGACAGGACAGTCACTGTCAGACAAGGATCTTATCTCCTCCTCTCAATTCCATTCTATGTACAGCTTACATTAAACTTATAGAGAGAGACATTTATTTGCACCAGTCCAAAAAATCTGCATTCACTCTACACACACACACACACACACATTCTTTCATTTTGTATGAAGAGACCATATACGTGTATTTGAAACATTCACCTGTTCTCCCCTCCTCTTTTTATATTGTATTTGTACACACAGTGTATTCATATGGACGTCCACGTCTTCTCGTCACAATTTGTAAATTACAAAGTGGAAGAAAAAAGAATGAATGTTTTTTGCGCGTAGGATTTTCACTGATCTGATTGACACCAATAATTTATTTAGTGTGTTTTTTTTCAACTCATCTCCTTCTCTCTTATAATAATTTGATTTTGATTTCCTTTTTCCAGTCAACCTCATTTTTTGTGTACTAGCACTAGCTTAAATAAAAGAAATGCGTGTGTGTTATGAAAACTTTTGGTTAGTTCTTTTGACCATGATGATGATGAGGATGGGATTTGGAGGGTGGAAGTGGAACGAGACGAGGAGGATATAATAATACATAATATATGATGATGATCATGATTGAGAGGAACTCATGGTTGATGGATTACACTCGACTGTACATTCTGTATAATTTCACGGATTCTTCTTCTTCTTCTCCTACACGAATTGTGTGGAGGAAGATGAGGTGGAGGAAGAGATTTTTTCTAGCATGTAAAATAGCGGGCTGTCAAAATTTACTCTGTAAAATGGTTCAAATTAATGTTCGAGTGTCCACACTTAAATGAACGTATTATTAACTGCTAATGTAGCAAATTTTGTTACTACTTTTTTATGTTCTACATAAGTTCGAGTACTAACTGAGATCGTTATATAGTCTCTACCGGTTTCTTCTTCTGAAGACGAATTTAGAAATTAACTTTTTCTTTTTCTCATTCATTGTCGAAAATCCACGACATTTCGGGTATCCAATATATTTGTATTTGTGGAGTCGAAACAAGCTCTTCTACGAAAGAGAGTTGGCTCATTATTTCCTAAAAAGAGAGTGTGTAGTGTGTGTTTGTATGGAGTATAAAACACATTAAGGTCTCATTGTGTGTGTGTGAGGTGGAATAATTAATAATAATGGTAATGATTTTTGTGTGTATAGAAAGTGTGTAAACGAAGTTTTTGAAGAGAATTTTTTTAAACTGATGAGAAGAAAAATTCCCTTTCATAGATTCTTTCATGAAAAGCTTTTAAAGTCAACAGACACACACGAGAGAGAGAGAGAGAGAGAGGTAAATAGAGACTGTTTGTTTTTTCAGCCGTCCGTTCATCTCGTGTCTAACTTTTGTTAATTGTGGTTTATTTTTTTTTGTATAATATGAATCCCTCTCTCATAAATTCTCGTTCATAAATATTGCTCCAAGTCAAAAAGTGGAAATTTATCAATGGTGGTTTTGAGATCGTGTGGTCAAGAGGGAGGGACACCCATCCTTTTGGACAATATCAAAAAATGTCTGTGGTCAACAATAGACCATCTTCAATAATAAAAAAAATTTGTAGGTTCTCAAGGTATCATATCGTAATATGGGTGGAAAGTAAAAATTACTTATTATTTACTTTTTTGTAATATTATGGTCATTAACTATTGACTCTGCTCATCTGACTTTGCTCTTAGGGATGAAGATGGGAAAAAGGGTCAAGAACTCTTCGTCTCTGTTCTCTCTGATCTTTAGTGTAATAAATGATAATTGGGGGAGTCAGTCAAGTTTACACATGTTCTGTGAAAAAAATTTGTAAGGGGACGTTTATTATGTGATTATCTCTCATTTAAAATACAATCATGCATTTCACATTAAACAATTACCCTCCCCTACTTAGTTAAAAGTTTGTTTTGGTTAACCTTGTACTGTGAGTAACTTTGTTGTTGTACGACAACGACACGCATCATCGTCTTTTGTAAAAATGTATTAAATTATCTTTAAAAATTAATTGTGAATCTTGTCTCTCTGTCTGTCAACGGGGAAAAAATTAATATAGAATTATTTTAGAGAAGAAGGATATTCCCTTTTTCACAGTTTACAATCTTTTTCGTCCTCCTCATCTTTCCCAAATATAATAATGGTTTCTGTATTTCAGTTTACACTCTACACTATTAGTTTGTCTGTGTTTGTGTGTGTCTGTAGTAATTTATTGGGAATTGTGGTCGTGATATTTCACAACATTATTAGAATGTCCATACAACTAAAGTTGCAACGGTGAACTCTTCACAGAGAGTTACTGAGAGAGAGAGAGAGATGGAATTATTTTTATTTTCAAAGCACGTCAAGGTGTCATTCTGCAGTGTAACATCCCAAAAAAACATGACATCATAATAATTTGTACAGTTGTCTGTAATTTATTTAAAGGTCCAACTAGGAAAATTGGACAATAAATGTACACTTTAGTTTATTTCGGCCATTGTCATCCAGTCCGCTCTGTAAACCATTTTGACCTTTGACAGTCGACAAGTTGTCGACGACAACTGAATAGTAAAAGTTACGCAGGACACTAGCGTACAAAATAATTATTATGAAAAGTATTAAAAGTCCAGGACAGGACAGGACATGACAAGGGAGGAAGGAAGGTCAGTAACAAGTTTTATTGCACACTTGAATGCATTTAATTATTACTCTCATATTTAATGATTTATGATCCATCTGCATAATTTAACTTGTATCCCTAGTTTATTAATACAGGTGAATGAGAGAGAGAGAGAGAGAAGACCGTATGAAAAATTTTTAATAAAAAAGTTAACTGTTATTCTCACCTTTATTTTGTACAGACAAAAATCCTTACTGTGTATTCCAGGACTCACGCACAATAATAATAATCACTGGACTGTGATTTGTTACACACAATTATTTCCCTATTAGTATACAGTAAGTCAGTCACACAACACAATTTCTTCACATTTTGCCCCTACTCAAAAAAATCCAGGACAGACAAGAATAAACCATTTATTAAATCTGGATTTTGTACTATTTTGACCAACACTTTTTGACACGACACACAGACACACGTAACAACACTTTTACATTTTGTGTACTATATGCAGGCTAGTCAAAATTGGTTGAGTCTTGTTGTGTTAGCCACAGAGTGTCTTTTGATTAAAAGACACACACTTGACAGGTAGACAGTTTATGTGAGGCTTACTTTATTTTTATTTTCAATCACAGGGACACTCCAACAAGAGAACTTTCAATTAAAGTATTTTTGTCTCTCCTGAACTTGAACCACTTTGTATAAAAGATTGAGTAAATGATTAGAATGGATGGAGAGAGAGAGAGCGCGCGTGTGTGTGTGTGTGTGTGTGGATTTTCAATATATTCAAAATCAATCAAACTGAATCGAAACCCCTGTCACAATATTTTAAGTGTGTGGCTGCTGTGTCTCAATTTAGCCGAGGTATATTAAAAGTCAGTAGCCCTGGTTGTCTTTTCTTAATTAAAGTTGATTGCAAAATTCGTGTGTGGGGAAAATTGGACCAACACTCTAACAAAATGAGACTCTCTCGCCTCCACAAGTGAATTGAGATTGAAGAGAAGGTGAGGATTCTTTTTTTTGAGCTGTGATATTATAATAATAGTCAGTCAGCCAGCCAGAGAGAGAGAGAGACGGTGAGATTTGTTTATGAGGAAGTCAGAATTCACTCAGCTCATTCCCCCAGTGCACTCTCAGCCTGTAGACCCACAATCTCCTCCGAATGATCACCTCAGGAGGAGCGTACAAGAGAGAGAGCAGAAAAAAGATGACCACTTTGCTACACACACATAGGCACATGGGTTGATATGCAACAGGCTAAAATTCCTCTCTCTTAACCATCATCATCATCAATCCCTCCTCATCTCCTCCTTCTCCTCATCCACCTCGCAGAAGAGCAAGGCCAGATTCTGACTGACTACACCGTCACCGTGCTCAGCCTGCACTATATAAAATTGTAGGTATACTACCAGTGTAGTGTGTAGTTATGTACCCACCACAAAACTCGTTGGGTCACATACGTACAACATGTATTTACCGTAATACTTGGCCCCCAGGGAAAAAATCCTTAAAAACATTTTCAGGAGCGAATATACACCTCAGTAATAATGGTGTAATGAGAGAGAGGAGGATTAAAGTGAGGAAGATTAATTCAATGCATGTTACACTGCGTACAGAAACACTGTATTAAAAACTAAAACTTATAGTGTTATATCATCACTGGGGATAATAAAAAACATTTTTTGGATCTATTCCTATCATACCTTTATGTGCATTTCTTTGAATGAAAGGAATTGTTCCCCAAGTTAAACTCGTAACAGAAAATATACCTGTGACTAATATGACTACTGTATTTTTCTTCACTCATTGTGGGGATGGAGAGAGAGTTTTCACCTTTTCCCTTTGATGATTCTGGTTGAGAAGATATGTTTACATAATATTATTTGCCCTTTTCTTCCGCGTATTCTTTAGCAGCTTTTCTAAATAAAATATTTAAAGTTAATTTAAAATGATCAAGAAGACTGAGGATTCTTTTGAAGACATGTATTTTACAATTTATTAACTGTTTATACGAAGCATACAAATCACAATTAACTTTATCAATTATAGTAACTTATCTACTTATTAATTATGAAGAGAAATTCCACCTCCATAAAATTCCATTCTTTCCTGTGGCTCAATAAAAGCCAACCAATCCGATGCGTGTGTTGGAAGAAGTCCCATGGATTGACATTTATACAATGCGATGGCGAGGTTGACCAAATTTCCGAAACAAAATGCTAATTTTTGCACCACACTGAACAAAGACAGAAAAAAGTAGTAAACGAATGAGAACAGAAGGACAATAATTTCAATTTGCATATCATCTGAACAATCTTGAAATGGTTTTATTTTTATATACAATATTGTATTTATTCCTAAAGGACGTTTTAGATTCTCTACTCACAAACTTCGTGATCAAAAAAGACTTACTGATGACTTCCTTCAATCATTTTGAAGGCGGATGCTATTGACAAGAGGGCTTTGATGGGACGCATGAATAACATGCCGACCATCACTGAAAATAAAACAAATAGAAATCACTGTTTTAGCATAATTGCTAAATTTGACGAATAAATTTCACTTTTCACTATAGATAGTTGTATAAGTGCTTGAATTATTGTGTACTCACTGATGGGGAATATTGATATCGAGTTACCAGCCATGTACATCAGAAACAAATTCATTGGAACCTAGGATAATAAAAAATTTTAAAAGCTCGACCTTTTACACCCCAGGTGAATTTCCACGGAGAAAAATGAATTGTGTGTACTACAATGATAGTAACTAGTTTAGTGGGTATTAGAATTTGAAACTGACAAAAAAATATCAGTGTGCAACATACTTCAAAAATATTTTTGAAATAAGCAGTATGTACTTGACAATACTTGTAGGTTTTTCATGTGCATATGGACTAAAAACTTGTATTATGTTAGTTTTTCAAAATCTAGGATAGTTTCAGAAAGAGGGTCAGAGTCAGAATGACTTAAAGGCCCAAGGAGTGAAAATTTTACTATAGTCACAATCCACATTTTAATAAGGAGAAGAACCCAAGTATCACAGATTATTTGGATAGAGAAAAACAAACCCGCAAACCTAATTACGTACAAATCATAGTACTGATTACAAAATTATTATTTTTGAAATACACATACGTGGAAATTCACACAGTATGCAAATAAAATAATCAGATTATACCTGTTTGATTGGTCCTAATGCAAAATCCCAGGACCGTTTAACAATCAGATTAGGGTCAACCTCTCTGGTTATTTCCGCATGATGATAAGATGCGTTTGCATTGTATCCAGGAGGGTTAGCAATATCATTTGACCGTTGTGGTCTAAATAAAAAAATTTTAGAGTGAGTCATAAATAAAAAAAAATTATGAAACAAATTGTTTTGATTTGACACACAGCTAGACAAAAACATTTTAGCGAAGATTGTACTACTAGTGGTAAGAAAAATTTCGATTTGTACTTACTTTTGACTATAGTCAAGGGCCCATTTGAATCGCTTTGTATTTGACTTGGAACTTAATTGAGTTTGTGAATTGGACGTCATAATTCTTGTGAAATGGAATATCTGGAAAAAAAAGAAAATTTACAATGACTTGCAAATTGAGATTGTACTTTACAATATTTCCAAACAAAACTTTTACAACTTTCGATTGAACAAGTATAGTAAAGTTAGTAATTACTTCTAAAAGGTCCTTTCTGAAGACTCCGTTCGTGATTAAACTGAAAACAATTAATTTAATTCTCCGGGACACAATTGAGATAAATTGAACACCAAGGATGACTTGCGTCATTCAAACCACTCTGCGGGAAAGACCCAAAAGCATGGTCACTCTTTTTTACTGGAAATTCGGAGTTAAATTCGGGTGATTAATGTTAGTTAGACAAATGAAGTTTGTCGTAGAAAATGTAGGGAAGATTGGTGGCCGTCTGGGTCACCTGGAGTTACCTCGACCGTCATCATCATCTTCTGGAGAAACTTTCGTTTATCCAACGCCAATGTTTTTCATTCATACTCTCGTAAGTTCAAAGTAAAAATCCCTTTCTTGAATTTTTTAAAGAAGAGACAAACTATTCAATCTTGGACATGTTTTTTTCAGTCTGGAAGCATTCCTCATATAACACACGAAGTTTTTAACCTGATATTTTCGAATGATGTTTGTGACCTAATACCTCCAGTCCAAATGTCAATTGACACCATGTTTGCATTTCATCATTCTGTAGGACCTTCTGGGATGAACATATCTAAATTTGTTGGATTACCGGTATTCACAATAATCTTGTACACTCTTGTTTCGATATACAGTAATTTTTAGTAAAGGCCTTCATTTAATCTGCTTAAATTATTTATTTTTTCGTCAGGATTCACCGACCCTTTTGACTGTTCTTAATCCAGCTGAAAACTTTGATCCTGGAAAGAATACAGTACAAGGAATTTCAATCTGGACCCAGACTGGAAGGACACAATTCAATACCCAACAGTTTAAGAAGATAATTACAGATTTCCAACCAACATTATTCCAGGTTTAGTTTTTGTTATCAATATTAATCTTTATTCAATAATGGAATTGTTGTATGGGATGTATGGCAAATACGGTCTCTCATATTTACTCAAACTGGTGGGTAACAAAGTAGTACCAAATAATAATCATTTTGACATATTATTTCAGACTATGAGTGACTATGATGTGAATACAACTAGCACAATGGGAAAGCGCTTAAAAAAGTCAACAACAAGAACTACCGAAGAGTTCCTGTCTGCTATTCTTTTACATTTAGATACTAACAGTTCTAGTCAAACTCCAAGTGCCCTTGCTAGCTTGGAACCTGCCTGGTTTAAAATAGATGAACTTGAAGGTGGAAGAGCGTTGACAAATATTCTAGAGAACCGTGACAAAATTTGTGGTTTTTTTGTGAAAAAGAATTATGATGAACAGGAAGATTTTATAAAACTGACTGAATCATTTATGAACAAGCTTCCAACTGACAAATTACGTGCAGTGTCTGGAATATTTGATCTTGATGAAATAATTGACTTGGTTGAACAAGGATTTGATGTGTTTGACTCATCACTTTGTACTAAACTCACTAATGAAGGGAAAGTTCTGATCCTGCCAAGTTTATTTTATAATGTGGAAGGGGTGAAATCTTCTACCACTTCAAGTAGTGTTGTCAATGAAAGTCTTCCAGTTCATGATTTGAATAGTTTTGATAATGGTGCTACTAGTTCTTCTTCAGAAAGACAAGACGTCACTCAACTGGAAATTTTGGATTTGAGTGATAAAAGGTGAGAATGTAAAAATTTATTCACATGTAGGAGAGAGAAACGAATGTTGCTGTTGACTCCTTGACCACAAGTTTACTTTCTTTGTTTAATTTTTTTCTGTTTAGGAATTTTGACGATTTTAGACCCATTTCCTTGGAATGCAACTGTTATGTGTGTAGAAGACACACTCGATCCTACATTCATCATTTGAAAATGGTAAGATAAATCATAAATCTTACTAGGAATATATTAATCAAAATGGATGATGATGATCTGTGTACATTTTTAAAATTTTTTATATTATGTTAATTTCCTGTTTCAATTTGACAGACAAATGAATTGCTGGGCGAAGTTCTCGTAATGGCGTAAGTTTTTTCCTACATTCCCTGTTTCTTGTAAATGCTGTCAAATTTTTTCGGTAGTCTTGCTATCATAGCAATGCTATCTTATTATCTTGTGGCTAGATTAGAATCTCTTTCTCTGTACAAAGGGGCAAATTGTTTATTTTTCGGTGGTAGACTTTGTTTCTCTGCTAAATACTTTGGCATGTGGTAATTAGTAGTGTATTCTGGGTGTTGGATGTAGTCATTGAGAGAAATATGTTCAATTTTTATCTAAAAATAAAAACATTCGATGATTCTCTCTCTCTCTGATTTTTTCAGTCACAATTTGATCACCTTTGATCGATTCTTCAAAGTTCTACGGATAGCTCTTCGCTCTCCAGAGATAGTAGACTTTGACCTACTTAAGCAATCCGTTAGCCAAAAGTTGACGGAAGAAGACCAGGTGAAAGAAAGTCAACTTGGCTCAGAATGATAATAACAATGACAATTTTTATGATAAAAGAAGAATTTTTAGTAATGCTTAGTGTATGTGAATTCATTCACACAAGAAAAGGTTTTGTTCCTTTTCGTTACTTTTTATATAAGTACACATGTATTAATTTCGCGTTTGATCCTTACAATGTAAATACATAACAATACGATATTATGTAACACAAATAATTAATGTATCAGCATCAGTGGGAGGATAAATAGTGAATGTTTGTGGAATATTATACATATTTACTGTACGTTCATTATTTATATATGACTGGAGAAAGTTCCAAGTTGCGTAAAAATTAGATTACAGTGTACAATAATGCAGGTTATACTATGCTTCAACTTGATACACATATAACATATATTGGCAATTTACTTTAGAAAACGTTGTTTTTCTCAGAGTTCTTGATAACTTTTACAGTTAACAACCAAATCAATGGAACATCATTTCATTTTAACTAATGAATACAATTTAATAATTGAATATATATAGGAAGACTAAATTAGGTAATTAATGTAATAAGTTTAAATTCTCAATAATTTGAGTATAACACATTATGATGTGAAAGGATCATATAAATAATCACACTATGAAGACGAGTCAAGTCTAATTCGTTCCTTCAGTCCTTCTGAACTAGGTGCACAACACGTAGTACTTTACATTCTTCTCCTCCTTCGTTAGATTCAATTTCACAGATGAGGTTTCACAACAGAACAACAACAATTAATATTTTGCACTATGTAGCAGAGACACTTTTTCTTTCACGATTGCACACTCTTATTATATATGTAGTATGAATTTTTTTTTACAAATCGTTAGGTTGATGAACAGTCAAAATTCGAGTTTAAAAGTCTCTTGTATTCTTTAAAGCTATACTCATATTATGAAGAATACCTTATAAATATTATATAAGGTTTGATTTGCAAATGCTGACTCCAGTGATGTGTCTTAATATTTTTGTCCCCTAATATTCGTTTCATTTACAATATGTAAAATGTTTGAGACAGGCGAATTTCTCAATTTAACTCGTAACATTAGCTGCAAAAATTAGTCAGTCAAAAATTACTTTATCTAGCTAGTTAATCGTCTAATTTTACTTACATCGGCTGGGCTACATAATATATATCTTATACAATGTACTTAGTACTTAATCTTGAAAAACAATATTCTGACAACACATTTCTTCGTTCTAAATACACACATAGGTAAAAACTTACGAATTCCTTACACGAGGGACCAATTGTGGCAAAATAGTATGGCAGAGGAGAACTATATGATAATTTGTTTTGTCTGAATCATTTAGGTAGAACTAGTATGTGTAGTTAAATGCATATTGTTATAATATTATAGGATAGCTAGTCTATTCGTTACAATATCATTAAATTGATAGACAAAATTTACATGGGACATTCATAATTGAAAGCTGACCATGACGATGTATATGAAAAATATCATCACAAGTAAAATTTTTTTTTTGTAATTTTCTGTCTCTTGTCATTGCATACAATGCAATGCAATGAAATACCAAAAAATGTAAAAGTGACAACGGAATAATGAAAGAGAAACAATTAGTTTTGGGTAAAAATTAGTCAATATCCAATGGGACATCTTTAAATTTGTCAGACAACTCTGAGGACTTGATGAATGCCAGGATTCCCTTTGGGTTGACAGGGTTTGTATCTGGAGAATAGTCTAGTCTGTCTCCACCTAAAAATAAATAAGGTCAAAATTTATGAGAGATGTTGTTTATGCCCATGTGTACAGTACGCTATTTTGTAAATATATAAATGCAACTCACCTAAGGTGATCATGGTGCCTAAAATTTTTGATGAAAAAAGTTTTTATACAATAGAAAATGAAAATCATCTTCCTGTCAGTTAAAATTTCCTTTTACTGAAGAGAGAGAAGATACGAAATTACCTGAAATTGCATTTAAGATTGCATTCCCAGCACACAAATCCCATTTCTTTATATTTGTGACATGAAGATACGCATCAGCATTTCCTTTGATAACTTCCAGAACTTTGTAGCCTGTCAAATAAGAGTTAGGAGGTATAGTTTCTAGGAAAATCATTTGATTTCTATAAATATGAATAGTGAAGATTTTTCAACCTGCACCCGCTGCTGTTATAATTTGGTAAGGATCTTTCGGGCTGAGGAGTTGATCAGTTAGATTTCGAACAGACCCTGCATGAGATCGAGATACAATGATTCGAAGGGGTTTCTTGTTTGTCTCTGAAAGTTCTTTATCCAATTTTCCGTTTGAATTTGGGTCAGCTGCACCCTTGTCCCCTGTTGACTTGTCCGGATGTAGATATTTATCGAAATTTCGTGAATGCCCGTATCCGACAGTAGCCCAGTATGTTTCCACTGTTTGACAAAATTAAAAGAGGAAAATTTGTTGACGATTAGGTATATAGAAGACCAATCAGAGAAGATTAATGTAAGATTCAGCTAGTCTGATTTACCTGGAGGGAAGGGTCGATGAATCACACCAATCACAGGAACTCCTATTGTACAAGGTATTTATATGTGAAAACATGAATCATGGTCAATTGTACATATTTTGTCAAGAGGGATTTCTTTTACCCTTGACTGCAACGCACACCATTGTAGTGACATACTCGAGGAGATTTTCTAAAATTTAAATTAGGTATCATTAGTATTGAGGTGAATAGTTTTATTACAAAGGGGACTTTTTCCCTCTGATAGTGTACCGGTATATTCTTGAGTTGCATCTAGTGGGTCAATCCACACTGAAATGTCTTCAGCATCAATGGCTTCATCTGAGAGAAAAATACTGGAAATTTCAGGATTCTCTAAACTTGGCACGGCAATGTCTTTCGTTTCTGTAAATTTGTCGTCATGTTCCTCGGATATCACCTGTAAGAGTTTTATGGAGTGGAATAGAATGATTACACATACAATATTATTTTGAGACAAATGAAAGTAAATTATTATACCCGAAGAAATGGAAAAGCCTTCCGAAGACCATAGTACATGACACGATGTGATCTAAAATCCCCTTCGGTGACTTTATCTTTAGCCCCTTCCTTTGTTTTACCTGTGTAAACAAAATTCAATACATTGAAAATTGTTATCTACATAGCAAATAATTGAAATGAACAAAAGACATGAATTTTCTTTTTTGATGAAAAGATTTATTACCTTTAATTTTTTCTTCTAAATTTGCTGATTGTTCTCTGACAGCCACAACTTGTTCCCCACCTTTGATAGCGGAATCATAATAAAAAATTATAAATACATGTAAGTAGTAGTATAAAAAGTAAAATAAATAGACATACCGCGGATAGCAACGTCAACGGAGGCTATCAGGATTTGTCTCAAGCTAATTGAATTATAATTATTATTATTGATGGTATTTTTTGAGGCTCTCCCAGCACTAATGGGTACGGATATGGAAGAATTTGTCCTTTGACTATTGTAAGTGAAGAGGAGGAGTAGGCACACAATGCCTATGACAATTAGGACTCCACACTTGTTAACTCGGATTGCACCACCAAAATTCATGATGATTTTTTAATTAGATAGATTGGTAAAAATGAAGACCCCACACTATTTATTATTATTGAGTATCGTAGTACAATGGGATAGTGTAATGATTCCAAGGAGAATCATTATATAAAAATTCAGATCAAATGTGTGATAAAGTGGTTGACAGAAATTTATTACATAATGAGATTAGGAAATAACTAATTGACTAAAAGGGGGGGAATGATTTTGTACATGTTGTGAGACTGTATATGTATACAAAAAATGTTAATTTTGAGTCGGTGAGATGGAAGATATTAGATTGAGTGAGGATGAATTTAAAGTTAAATTAAATTTGAACTTGCAGCTCTGAAGCAAGTCACAAGATATTGAGTCAATCAATGGTAAATATTCTCACACAATGGGAAATTGTGTGTACAGTAGAAAAGAAGCTGAATTTTTTAGGGTTATACAACTGCATAGTTACAGCCTCGTTCTGCTGCCTTGTAATTAGTTAATGCTAAACTACACACAGCTCGTTGAGTGCACACACATACACACAAGATGGTTTATCAATTAATACATAATATATTTAATTAAGAGGAATAGTAGAATAAGCATTAAAAAAATATTTATTGGCAAAACGTTTAATAAAAGGCTAGACGAGGAAGAAGATAAAGGAAGAAATTGTCTAGTTTACATATTTTTGATAGACAGAGTCAAAATATTATGTTTTACATGCTACAGTTGAGAGACTCTTTCTTCTCTTGGGAAGAAGATGAACAGAGAAAATGACAATTAATTATGAAAATTAACAATGCCCAAAGATCATCTGAGACTAAATATATACTTTAACAAATTATATAGGATGATAATATTTTAGTAGTAGAGTTTGATTGGATGATGATGGGAAGGAGGCAGCATAATTTATGTCAACTTGTTGACAATGATAGTTGTGACTCACAACTTGTGACAAGGCAAAGGAAGGAAGGAGAACTGTAAATTTTAAGGCCATTTCAAGAAAGAAGATGCTAACTACTGTTCATCATGTGTGTTGTATCTTACTTTTTTACTGTTCATGCATAATACATGACAATGGTGATGATGATATGAGACATCATGGTTGTTTGTGTGTGTGTGTGTGCTGAGGTGTACCACCTACTACATGTCATTGGTGAAGAAAGGAATAATGTAGAAAAAGGAGGATTTTATTACAAGTAATCGACCTTTTTTAATTTTTGTTCTAATTCTGTCTCTCTCACTCCTCTATTCACTAGTGTTCTCGTAAAATTTGCAAACCCTTGCAAGGTTGACTAGTACAAAATAACCTCCCATCTCATTATTATTAGTAAAATTGTGTGTGTGCCCTGTGCAGTCATGGAAGTTAGTAGTGACTCATGTCCATGACCCAAGCTTTTTTGTTTGGAAAATCCTAATGCTGAACCTAAGTACAATTATTTATTATTATTATTATTGCCACTGCATAGTGACACTACCATTTTATTTATACACACTCAGGTTGTGTGTGGATGGATGTTGCATGCATGATAATGGCCTGGGTACAAATTTCAATGTTAAATAAATGTGATATAACAATAATAGAAATAATTTTGTCAATAGAGAACAGCTGAAACTGAATTTTGGACTTGTCATCATAGGAGAAAGATGATAAGGTGTACAATAGAGAGAACAGGATCATATGAGAGAGTGAGATCGTTAGTCACAACTTCATATCTCTCTCTCTCTAGTATTTTTGAACTCTGGGGAAAAGTGTCACACGTACTTATACATGTCGGATGATAGGTTAGGTAGGTATTTTACAACTACATTACAAACGGAACTCAACCTTGTCAAGTGTACTTCAGGAGAGTGCACATTGCACTTGCATTTTTGATCAAGACATTATTTTTGTCGAGTTTGCAAAAATTCTGTCAGTTATTTAATATTATCTAAGCACACTGCCCCTGTTCTCTCTCTCTCTCTCCATCTCTCTCTATCAATTATGCAACAAAATGTGTCAGCATAATATAATGTAATGTCAAGAAGAGAAAATGTTATGATGATGAATGTTAAATTTTTTCCGTTTGAAAAAAAATCTTTTTTTCCCTCTTAGATAGTTGACAATGACCGTTAGGGAAATTGCCAATTTTTCCGTGGTTGTGTGTACGTTTGCATGGAGGGGAAAAACTGACAAAAGCTATTCTTGGAATATGGTTGGACTAGAGGAAGACCAACACTCAAGTTGTTGGGAGGTGACATTAGAGATGAAAGGGTTTCTTTTTTCTTCCCTGACATTGTCCATTACTCACTTGGAATAGACATACAGAGGAGAACTTTACATGTCAAAATTTTGATTATAGTTTATTGAACTGTCCCTCAATGTGTGTGTATGTGTGTTTTCATATCTAATGTATAAGTTGCATATCTAATATGTATAAGTTACATCATACAGGACGGGAGTTCATTATTGCCTGCAATAAAATAATGCTGTGTGTGTGTGAGTGAGTGAGTGACTGTGTGTAGTTGGGAGTAGGAAGAAGAAATTTAAAAAAAAATATGAGGCAGAATATCTTTTTCTCTGTGTGTGCGTATCACATAATTGTAAGTGTACTGAATATTTACTAAAGAAGAGAGGAGGACTGTACTTTACTATTGTGGGTACATACTTGAATGAGGTGGGAGGGAAATAAAATTATATTTACACATTTTATTTGATATGAGAGAGAGAGAGAGAAGTTTGTTTATACATGTAGAGTAGGGACTCTCTTCACATAATTTTTTCCTGAGCAACAGAGAGAGAGAGAGAGACCAAAATGATCAGCTGATGTTCAAAACATGGGTATATACTGACAGCAAACTTTTGTCTATACTGATATACTAGTCACCAATACAGTCAGTCGTAGACTTGGGTGATTGTGTGCGTGCGTACTTATGTATATTCGAGGTTGAAATATAACACAGAGAACATAGTTATTGGATTTTAAGTAGTGTTGTCATTGACTGGACAGGACATTTGTTATCATGTTCCATTTGACCACATCCGATAGAAATGTAGAGTAAATAGTCAGTTAAGTAACAAGTAGGGATTTAGGGAGTGATTTTGATACAGAAATTAAGGTTAAATTATTAAGGAGTGTGTGGATAGAAGGGTGTTCCTTCCAGTTGGATTTTGTCAGACACGACCTAAAGGTGACCCCTCATTGCCCTGTGATCCTGTGTCCTCGTGTGAGAAGAGACGGAGAAGGACACATTCGCCCCAGTCGACGTGTACATGATAATATTAAGGGGTACACATATATATTTTTTTGAAGGCTAGCTCGCGATACGCATAACAAAGAAACTCACATTCAGAGGAACGAGAGAGAGAGAAGGGATCTCCCCAGTTATAGACTCGCAGTGAAATAAACTAACTACGAAATATTATTATTACATTAAAGTTATCTTAACTATTTGGATTTTAGTTTTGTGTGTATGTGTGTGTGATCAATGACGCAATGTTTCTGAAGTTGTAAATATAATACGTTGCATTAAATTTATTTCGTCGCAAATTGCGAACGTATTAGTATTATTGTTATTATCAAACACATCAGAGTTTCGTTTGTTTGTTTTTTTTCGTCCGTTCGTTAAAGAGTGATGCAAGAGTAGAGAATTCCGATCTGTGACTTTAATTATTTTTTTTGTAAAAAAATAGTCTTCAGTCTTGTAGATAATATTTTTTTGAGCTTTCTCCTCTACTGTACTATTTACTAAAAAAAGTATACTACTGTGTTTTTAGTCTTTTAAAAGTGCAACTCTGTTTTGTAGAAGAAGAGAGGAAGAGTGTGTGAGTTTTACTTCGTGTAATTGATAAAAATTGCTCGTCTCGTTTATTTATTGTGAGAGTGCAAAATTTATTTATTTGTCAAGACGAACAACACATCAACCAATGTTAACTGTAATAGGATAGAGTATATATTTTTGTGTTTACAAATCTGAGTCTATAGAGAGAGAGAGAGAGTTTTTGTATAATAACGAGTACTTACTACGATCATATATTTATGAGGGCTTAGATATATTTTGTTGAAAACCTGAATTCAGTTTCCTACGCCCAAAAGTTGTCATCATCACGATAAATAGTGTGTAATAGTTTTTTTTTTAAAAAAAAAATAACGATAAACTGATTGATATTATCATTGCTATTGTGGTTGTTTAAGTTCAAATTTCTCTCCTTGTATTATTATTAAATTTAAGATTAGGTATTTTCATACAAAACAAGCAGAAAACTAGTTGTTTTTTTACACTACAATACATATTACTATACTTCTGATGCAATTTTACTTAATTTCTTTTGTGTGTAATCCAAAACTGTGAGTGATAAATCCAGATATTTTTAAGAGAAAAGTAATATTTTTGTTGCCACTACTGGAATCTTGACAGACACACACACACTATAGATTTGGAAAATTGTGATATTTTGGTATTATACAAAACAAAAAAAAGAATGTTCAGAGGATAGATTCAGGAAAAAGATTATAATTGGAAAGGCCCTAAGTAAGAATATATGTATTTTTACGAGTAAGACCTTTCATAATCAACATTTTATGTTTTACTACTAACGTTCAATTCACACACAATTTTTTTGAGTATACATTTAGTGTTCATTGTTAGTCGTATCCTCGTCGTAGGTTACATTAACAGAGTGTAATTTGAGGAAAGTATTTATTGACAAACAACTCAAAAAATCATTCGTTCATCACTCTAAAAATAATAATAAAAAGTAGGAAGTCAGGGTTCTTCGGATTCTTCTAAATGTGTGGAAAATAGTTAAAGGGGAAAAAAAGATGAAGTGCCCAGTGTCGAAAGAGAAAAATCAAAAATTCCTGCAAGTATAAAGTCAAAATTTGAATACAATGTTGGAATTAGAGGTTGTCCCACAGTCGGGTCTTCAGTGTTCGGGATGTCGTTGGGTAAGTATTGTCATTTTGATAAATTATTTCATAAAAGTAGAATCAATCAAAGAAAAGTTCATTTTCAAATTCCATTTTTGTTGTCTATATTTCAGTCGGAGAATTGGGAGTTTCTTTTGGGTAACTTGTTATTTACACTGACGTATTATATCATCATGATGATTCACCATCATTGTCAAGTTGAACAATTGTAATGTTGTGATATAATAACATGTTGTTGATGTTGTTTCAATAGGTATGCACTTCTCTCATGCTGTTGCGATCATCCAGTCACAAGTGCTAAAGAGTTAGTGATTTTTTTTGTTCAAAATATACATTTGGCAGTTTAGTTCATTCAAATTCTCATATGTGTGTCGTGTTTGGAAAAATACGTTTGATTTTGTTTCTCTTTTTGCAGTGAGGTCGGCTAATGTGGTGTACAATGATCAAGTAAGAAACAAATTTCACATATATGTATTGCTTATAATACCAAAACTGACGATGAAACTATGATTGACATTTATATATGTATCTAAAATTTTCGCATAATAATGATATTATTGTAATTCTTTTTGTGACAATCTTACTAGTCACCTCTTGAGCACGATTTGATTCTTGACTTGCCTGTTGATGGATTCCGGTTAATTTTCGACTCGAGGTCTGTGTGTAGTTTGTATGCATTAATATTCTTGTCTCATCATTGACTATGATACTGACTATTTGCTTGTCTTTTTTTTCTTCAAGGTCTCAGCGGTTAAAGATTATAGAGGTATACAACATGAAACTAGTGCGCCTGAGATACTGGTAAGTTGACACAAATTGATGCTCTCTAACACTCAAAAGTACCAGATATGAAATTTTTTTGAAAAAAATAATACGACAAGCGTAGTATAAGTGCTCGTGATCATCGATAATATTATTACATTCCTGTCATTGTTTCTTTTTGTAGCAATACCCCGTTTAACGGTCCAGGAGTCAGTCCAACAGTGGAGCAGATTGATCGGACCTGTGAGTAAATTCTTGCCCAACTCATTTACATATATAACGAGTTAATACCTCCTTGCTAAACTATTACTATGAATGTTCTTTTTTTAGTCGGAGCGACTAGACCTGGCTCTTACGACAAACAACGACAACTATTTGCGCTGTGAGAAAAATATATTATGATTTTCTCGAAAATTTTCATAGAAATAATTCATGGAGTTGATAGTTAGCTGACTCTCAAAATATGAGGTGCAGATTGTTAATTTTTGCAATAGGCCATTTCTAAGAATACATGAATATCATATTCCAGTCTAAAAATCATTTGTAATCTGTGTTGCAAAATAAGTAGCTTTACGATCTTACGATTGATTCTTTCCTGCACAATGTACATCAGAAACATCATCAAAAAGGATTATCAACTACCGCAGTGATAGTACCACAATTATTGATCAAAGTTTAAATGACAATTTTTTTCACAGAAATTTTCGAGGCTTAATCTTCTACTTTCCCGTTGATCTCCAGTATCAGCCACACTATTCTCATGGTCTTGGTTCTCTTCGATTTCTCGGCGACACTACCCCAGTTCTTTCAAAATTAATCATTTACAATGGTACGTCCCCCATGGACTCACCACCTCCTCCGCTCCCGCGTAAGTTTTCCTGTGACTTAACAGTATGAAGTTCATTTTATTTAATCCACTCGTAATCTGAAATATCTCATCAAAGAATGGTCAAGAATTTATTAATAAGCTGATTATTATTCCAGAGTCTTGTTACAAAGGACAAACATATGTAGAAGAATGCTTGGTTCTCCGAAATCCAGAATGGTAATTTGATTCTCATAATGAGTTTTTTAAAAAAAACTTTTTTTACATTTTTGTATCTGTCATTGAAGTCGTACATTTTTCAAGATGTATTCATTTGTTTCGTATTTAGTACTCGTACCCTTGGACTCCGCCTCCGGTTATTTAGCCTAACTAAAAATAACATGGATCCTTGGTATGCGTATTTTTATTAGTTTGAAATATTTATTAGTTTTCAAGATTTAATTTTGATTAATATAAATTCTTATTTGATTTGATATAGTGGGATGGGGGTCTTCACAGAGGTGAATGTTAAACCCACACTGTGGATTCAGCTCAAATTTTGTATCAGTCTTTTACAAACTATTTGATATATTTTATTTTTTTTCAAAATAACAGATAACGAGGGACATCTTTTTTGGCGATGGGGTTCAAAGCATCGTTTCTAAATTAGGTAAAGTCAAAGAAATTTTTTTCGAAAGTTGCCTTGCTTCTAAGCATTCAAATACAATATTTTTTGTCTCTTCTTAATAGGATCGCCTGCTAGGATCTACTTCAAATCGGATGATAAAATGAAAATCCATAGCAAGGAGGCTCATAAGAATAAAAATAGCAAGTCTGACTACTTTTTCAATTATTTGACGCTGGGATTGGTGAGTTACATTTGGATTCAGATTTGATTTGGATTCACATTTTTTTAGATCAACTGTGATTATTGTTTTGTTGAAAAATATTTTAGGATATTCTGTTCGATGCTATCTCGAATCAGGCGATCAAATTTATTCTTCACACGTAAGTTTTGAATTTTATTTATTTTTTGATTTGTTCTTTGAACGTCAAGTCATTACCATATCATACATGCACCACGATTAGTGTTACTCATGACAAGATTGCCTTTTAAATCCCAGTCTTGTTATCATTAGTAAACATTGTTATCAATTCGATATACATTAATGCTCAAAGGACAATCTATTTACCTTTTACAGCAACATCCCTGGCCATTATGACTTCAACAGGTATATTAATTAGCTTTATTAGTTCATATTTGTGTTTTGATTCAATGGTGTTACTTTCCGTATTTATTTAGTTACTAATTATCTATGTTCTAACATTTCAATAGTTACCACCGCTGCCCCTTCAGTCTACAAAGTTAGTAGATGATCAAAAAAATAATACAATATAATTTGACGTAAATGTTGAAACATGCTTCTAAAAATTAATTATCTTTTCCTTATTTGTGCAGTTGGTGCGTCTTCACAGAGAAAGGTATCAACATTTTGTATCTACTCAAATTCATAGGCATGATATATGTGTATGAGTCATGGTTATACCAACTTTCCTCAATGAGGAATCCTCATGCTTAAGAAATATATTTTGATCTTTTAGACCTCAGACGCTGGTCGAATATCCCCACCCTCTGTTACTCCGATTATCCCCACAAAGCAACAGCAACCACAATTATTGCAGCCAACAAATCTTGGTAAACTGAATCCAAAATCACCCAAAGTGAAAAAGAATAAAGTAAACAACAATGTTGGGTAAGTTTTTCGTTTATGTATTTCACTAGATTGGTGTGCTTACAGCTGAATGTATTGTTCGGTTTAAGAGTCGTGTGATAACTTTTCCTCCTCGTATTTTGTAGATGTCATAATAATAACAACAACACGACAAACAACAACAATACGAATACAACAAATAGCCACATGAATAACTGTGCCAATAATGGACCACAAATGATTGAGGATGAGAATTCTGCTGGGGAGAAAGACAAGATAATAAATGGACCTAGTCCTGGAATAGGCAATAATTTGCACAAGGGAAGCAACAGCGACAAGAAGAGTGTCACTATCAATGGAAATGGGAGTAGCAATAATTTCATAACTATTTCGTACGACTCGCATTGGGAAGAGGTGAAGGATTTTGCTTGGGAAAATCAAGACGTTCAAGACGCAAAAAATAGTGAGTAAAAACTTGTTGCAATGTGCAAGTAACATTTACAATGGGGTTATGATAGTTTTTAATGCTAAAATTTAATTTTTCTAAAAATGTAGACAAGATAGAACGTCCATAATAATAATAAAAGTAAATCTTTAGTCTCTGTCCATGATCTCCTTATGATAAAAGTTTTAAATTAGCCAAGGAATTTGGATTTAAAATTGTGACACACGTGATCCCTGAAAGTTTTTTCCTTTTGTTATTATTAAAATTAATGATATTAATAATTTTTAATTTTTTGCATGTATGCAAAATCTTGCCAATCATACAATCAATGCTTGGAGCAGAAAATGAGGAGTAGGAAGCAAAAAATTACTTGCATCCTTTAAAAATTTCTGCCACATTAATTGTGAAAGAATCAGTCAATTTTCAAATCTCTCTGCTTGGTTACAATAGGATAGTATGGTACATGACGGTACATGAAGTACGAATATTTTTCGCGCGTACAGTAGAAACCTTTGAGCAGCTCTCCACTCATTTCTACACATGAGACCTTTGACTCTCTTTGTCTCCCTCGACATTTTGATTGCAAGCACGGCTGTAGTTTCTTATGGGCTTGCAATCAATCATCGCAATCACATTGTAAGCAATAGGGAGAAAAGAGACAAAGGTGCTCAATGTTTTTCAAAAACGGTGACTATGATGCCTTCGACAATGACTCGGTATGGTCGATAGTGACCAAATTTGAACTGACTTCCACATTTCGGAATTTAACATTCAACAATTAAAGTTATCGTCATTACGATACAGTTAAGGTTAATTTTTTTTCAGTTTCATGTTATACTTAAAATTCCAGAAATTTACAAATGTACATCCCACACAAAAAGGAAGTAAAAAGTTTACTAAAGAGAGAACAGAAATGGCGAGTGAAATATTCTCTCTT
>WJFB01001753.1:0-26584 GCA_009870185.1 Pygmarrhopalites habei
TCCGAGTTCGATTCTCGGTTGTCGCAATAAGTTTTTGCTCATTTTCCCTCCCGTTTTTTCCTAAAATCCCGGATTTTTAACTCTCGTCTTTTTATTTTGTACCTACTCGCTTTTACAGGCACTGTGTGTATGCATGTGTGCGTAAAAAACGTCAGGAAAAGTCATGTGTCCATTTAGAACAGTTTGATGACAAATTAACAAAAATTTTAATGTATTTTTACATTAACTAAAGTCAAATAAAGGTAAATTACCAAAACACAGATTAATGCCAAATGTGACCCTTGACTGGAAAACTTTAATCATGAAAGGTCGCTTAGAGCTGGTAAATGGCTGGACGGCGTTGATATCTCGCATTTATGAACTGTGGCTTTATGCTAAAGAGAGATGCAGGAAAAGGCATGTCAACTTTGTTAAAATATAACTTGAGTTGAATTTTGAGCGATGAGAAAATTTGGAAACATTAGAATTCACTCTTGACTCAAGGGTCGTGAGAAATAAGGATTTAAATGAAGAAAATTGCCATTAATTAAATACAGTTTCCAATTTTTCCTTTTTGCATGCTTGCGTGTCAAAATGATTGAGAGAGATTGTCTCTACTATTAATATTAAATGACTTGCTGACAATCGAATGGACCAAAGTTTGCGTCAGTTTTTCAAGTTAATGATAACTGTATTTTGCAGCTACTGGACTGAATTCAATTTTAATGTCTGTTTTACATATTTTTCTGCAGTACTTTCACGCCATTCTAAATTAAATGTCCGGCTTTAGTGCTTCAAAGTGAAAAGTTTCAAGGCAAAGGTTTATTTTTTGAATGTAGCAAACTTTAATTGGCAAAATTAACTGCTCATTACATTCAAACAACTTAAGTTCCCGGAAACAAATTGCCATTGTTAAATCATACACATGGTGAATTTTCTAATGTTGGCAATTTTTCTCCCGAAAAAATTTGCTCCTTCCTCCATTTCCAAAAGTCCTCCCTGTCAATATACAAATTCATTATTATCTGTACTTACACAGTAGCCACATAAACATGATGCCAAAAATTTGCCAATTTACCCAGAAAATGTTAGCCCCAAACTCCCATGTCCCCTTCCACGTAAAATGGTCCCAGACTAACTGTAATTCCATCCACAAATTCCAAATTAATTATTTAGCAATCTAAAAGAATTTACAAAATGTCAAACTACACTCCAACCAACTTAATCATTGAATAATGAATTACACATGAAGCCAGCCCAAGGGAGTGGCTTTGAATCTTTAGCTTCACTCTCATGACCTGTCTCAAGATGTTGAGCCCCTCGTTGACCAGAGTCCCGATTATGTCGGTTGTTGTAAAATAATTTCCTCTTCCTTCTAAACTGAGGAGGGGAAGGAGGAGGAGACTCAAAATCCTCATCTTCTGGGTCACTGGCCACAAACCTTCCTTCTCCAGGATGTGACTGATAACCCATCCTCTGAAACCCATCATAATTGTACTGTACGGGTGGATACCGATAAGTACCCGGGTATGGAAGGGCGTAAGATTCCATCCGCAACGATTGTTGAGGAGAAAGGGGAGGTGACGGGGTTGTGGTCGTTGTTGTTGTTGTGGTTGTTGTTGTAGTTGTGGAACTGTCTGGAGGAGGAGGTTGGAATGGTGGGACGGGCCCTGCACAAGCACGATTCCATGACCCTGCAAAAGGACCCACGACCCATGGACAGAAAAGGGCGGATGAAGTGAGTCCGAAAGGTCCCCAGTAGGGGAATGTCGGGGGAAGGATGAATCGATCCTGGGCCTCGTCTTGCTTCACAGGTGACCGGGTAATTGACTTGGGGTTGGAAATCACATTATTTGAGGGTTGTATTAAATTCCAGAGCGAATTTGACACTGGAATGGAAACTGATCCATAGAGGAGGATTAACAGCTGAAAATAAAATAAGCATTAAATTTCTGTAAATTATTTTATCAGAAAATTTTTAAAAATTTTAAATCATCATTTACTAACCACAAATCTTGTGAGTCCTTTTGCCCCCATTTCACTGACACTCACTAAACGGCGTCGAACTTGTTGATTTAACTGGCAATTTTTCTTTTCATTCGGTCAACAAATCACTGCAACCACAATTAAAGAAGTCAAAATTAGTTAAAAGACGTCTTTCAAAATCCTCATGTCACAGAAAATTGACTCGTTTAATACACACACGGATAAATAGAAGGTGAGAAGATGACAAATTGATAATTTTTCTCTTGTGCTCTCCAGGGAGTTATGAAAATGACAATTTCACAATAAATATGACAGAATGTGATGATGATTCCACTACTTCACACACACAAAGTCCTCCGTCCCTTGAGCCTTATTTCCGGAGCGAGGAGCATGGAAGGATGACAAAGTGTTCTTTTTGACTCACGCCACGAGTGAAAAATGTTAACATTTTTTTGAGTGGGTCATGGACATTCCGTCCCTGTAGAATAAAATGACAAGTGAACATCAAAAGGAACTCTCTCTCTCTCTTCTTTTCCCTTGAGATCCAAAGGGTCCCTTTGAGGAGGAGCATAAGTGGACACCTTTAGTTCGTAAATCAAGCACTAAATGTGCTCACCAGTCCACACCTTCTACTAATAATATTTATTTCATTGTTTACACTTTCCCTTTCCCTAAAATTTCATTCAGGCATAAAAGGACACTCTTGGGTGACTGGAGACTTTCGCTTCCTTTACTTTGAGGGCTCTCTGTGCGTCATCCCTTTTAAGGTGATTGAATGGAAATTGACAGAAAGAGAAAGTACGCCTCTTTATCGATATGATCTGACATTGTATGACCTCTACGTCTTTCTATTCACATTGAACGAAATTTTGTAAAAGAATTTTCAAACAATTAGCTATATTTAATCACCATAAGTATAAACGTACAAATAAATTAATCAAAATTTGAATTTAGTTTTGAGGGGTTTGTCATAATCGTAATCAGGTTCAACTGTGGGGACTGGGGTGGGAGGGGTGTAGGGGAGGACAAAGTAGACGGGTGGTGGGGCCGGGGTGCTGGGGCTAGGGGTGTTATAATTGTAACTGTAGGAGGGTGGACAAGTGATGGGAGGGACGTAAGGAAGAGGTAAATAAATCGGAGAGACCATTGGATACAAATTCGGTGGGGCTTTCTTCCTCGGTGGTTTCTCTTTATGTTTGTTTTCATCCTCCTCCTTCAATTTCCGGTCTTCACTGGGGAAAATGGAGTGAGAGGAAAACAATCTCAGGAAAAAGTTTTCCTTAAAAAACAAAATTAATTAATTTGAATGTCGATTTGAATTAAGCTGAACTGAGTTAAATTGACAGACTACCTGAGGACGCGTCTCTGATTTCACTGTCCAGGTCAGAGGAAGTAGGGACTCCAGGATCAGGATCAAAAACATCTGTGCATTTTAAAAATCATGTTTAAAAATAAACTCCACTATAAATCGTTAATTTATAGACCATATTAAATTAATTTACAGAGTACAGTGTCAGTCTCATCTTTGTGAACGGAAGGGGGCTTTACTGGAAATGTCAATACGTTTTTTAAAAATCAGAATTTACTGAAGATATTTAATGAATTTTTAAGTGTTGTTATGTAGAGACTTACCAGCTGGACTAAATTTAATTCTTGAATGTTGTGGTTTTTTGAAAGAATCCTTTCCAAATGTTGAGATAATGATGAATGGAAATGAAGGGATTTAATATTTTCAGTCTAATCTGTACACGGAAGCAGTTAAGGCCAGTGTGAGCTTTAGCTTGTCCCTAGTAGGGCTTTAAGTTTGAAAAGCAGGGATCTGTCAAGGACAAGTGTCCCTTGGTCAGAAGGCTCCTTTCTCTTTTAGATTCATACATAATGAATAATTTTAAAATGTCATTCACGTTGACACAGTAATACATAAATTGCGATTCAAAGAGGAAGGTAGAAAAACATCTATTCTCATACGTGAGGTCGAAATAGTACATTAAATTCTAAATGGCGTCAAAGTACAACAAAATCTTGCACTCATTTTGAACAGATTTTTTAGTAATGGCTTGACTTTTCAAAATCATTCTTATTTACTACATTTGCTGAGTCTTGAATCACTCAAAAATTCGATTTTTTCTCTCACAGTTCTCACTCTGACACGCAAACATGCAAAAGGAGAAAAATTGACCTTTGATTTGCTTGGGAATAAAACTTGAGAAGTTGTGTGTCCAATTACTAACCAATTTCCTTCATTAATTTCCAAAACTTTAAAATGACTGAGTGTGAATTCAAAGGAAAATAAATGTGAGTTTTCAAATTACACCAATTTTTTCCAGAACTTTTCCATCACTATTACAGGATTTTGATTTCCAGAAAATTTAGTAGCATTTCGACATTTGAAACGCTTCATTCAGTCTGTAAATTAGTAAATTCTATTTATCATGCTGAAATTGATTGCATTTTCCTTAATTCTGCTCCACGGGCAGTTGTGTCGGAGTGAAGTGGACAAATTTCGGGTGAGCTGGAACAGTACCGTCATAAGTCCTCCGAAAATCGGGGTAATCGAGGACACTTCATCCATTCCCTTGGAGGTAAGATTTTCTTTCACTCCATTTTTGACATTCTAATAAAAGTTGATTTATTAATTTTGGATAATGTAAAGGGTGGAGTGCACAGTTACTCTCCTCTGGATTTCATCCTGAATGCCTGTGAACTGGAGAAATGGGGACCAACAAAAGAAGTGGCCGCATCTTTTCCCTACTACCTCAGCGGATACAATGACGATGGGATGGCCAGTGAGTCATAGTCATAAATATTTAGTTAATTGTGATTTACTATGATTAATTGTTTACATTCTCAGTATGGGTCATCGAATTTGGATTGTTTGACCTGAAGAAGGTCACGAATGGGGGTCCAGTGTGGGTGGAGGCGTTCGACAATTTTACCAAAGACGTCGCTTACCAAATGCTCAAGTCAAACTTTATGAACCCAAAAGCTGGAAGACCGGCTTTCGAATTCGTCTTCATTGTCGACTTTGAGGGCTTCTCCACAGAACAGACGTCCCTTAAGAGTAATTCGGCACACACAATTTTATGCAATTATCTAGCACTAAGGATTTAATTACTTTTTAATTGTACAGATTTTCAGTACATCATCAAACTGGCTCGTCAGTACAGTAGACTTTTGAACGAGTATGCCCATTCGGTCGTCGTCATCAATGGTCAGTCCCTAATTATTTTGTGTAGGGTGACGACAATATTTAAAATGAGTATAAAATTTTGGACAGTTAACTATGTGGCTGAGATGCTTACAAATTTGGTCCGTCCCGTTTTCGGACGGCTCATGGAGAAAGTTGACATATTCGGAAATAATCGGGATAAATGGTTAGCTTACATGCGGAGTCATTTCCCTCGAGACCAAATCCCGGAATGGTGAGACCTTTGACCTTATCTATTTGTGTTTGCTTATTGTACTGATGACCTGTGTTAACTTTGAAAGGTATGGGGGTTACAAGGATTTCAAACCACTTAAAGTTTTTGGCTGACTCTCCATTAAGCATTGTTGTTCAACTTTTCCGGATCCGTCATTTGATTCATCAACTCAACAAAATGATAAATGAACTGGTTAGATACAATAATAATAACTTATTATTAATAAGAAAGAATTTCTCGAAAAGAAAACAGAAAATATACACCCTCTAGACATTTAGCGGTCTTGAAGCTTGAAATAACAAAAATGGCGTCGAACTATCGCAATAATAAAATAATTCACGAAATACGGCTACATTATTATATAGCAAGTAAAAACAGTCGCTCAACTTTAATTTGATGACAGCGCTTATTCGACATATCCAATTCTAAAAGTTAGCGGTTATCACAATCAGTAGACTAAAACTAAGTTTAAAATTATAATTTTTGTTTGTGGATACTTGAAGAGTATTCTTGTGTCTACGACTTATAATACTACTTACAGATAAATTATATATTATGTCATACATCAGAGTAATGGGTAACCTTAAACTAAACTCACAATTATCCTAGCCATGATCATGTACAGCAAATCCAATGTTCAAATAACTAAAAACATCTTTAGAACAAAATGGAGGACATTTTCCCATCGGAATATCCAGTGTTACAGCTTTAATCATCTACATCATTGTGACACGCAAAATCCTAGCAAAAAATCAAGTCCATGTGGTTCATAACTTGTACCTACGTAACTGTGTATAATACTTGTGAAGGATATTTTTGCATTATATAAGTAAACAAACTAGTTTCAAAAATCCTAAGGGATAATTGGGTTTTACCATAATACAAAAAAATGGGAGGAGGGGAGAGGAATTTCAAAATTCATAAATTTTCTTCCTTTATAAATTGTCTAGTTCTCTGTCCTCTGCAATGTCACTCATTGTGGTCAGGGTGGACTGTTGTGAGAGGAGTCGTCTGAGAGAAGGTCGCTTCACATCCCCATTGGCATTTGACCTGGGTAATTTCCCATTATTGATGATTGTTGTAGGGTCGGAGGGAAGAGGATTGAGATGAGGGGGTGAAGGACTTGATGAGTAGCCTTCTAGGATCCCTGCATTTCCATTCAATCCTGATACCATTTTGTTTTGGTAAGACTCAAGACTCAATTCTTTCCGGAACTTGTTACAGAGTGCCAATGCCTGTCAACAAATTATTTATTATTCATTAGTCAATCAAGTACAAAAATGAGAAAGGATGAAGAAGAATATTATAATACCGTAAAAGCAGCAACTGCCAAGCCGACGACGCTGCCAATTATAACGTCCACTGGGTGGTGACGAAAGTCGGTGACCCGGGACAAGGCACAGAAAACGGCCCAAGTTCCCCACATGATATGAAGCCAACACACGGTCACCACACCGAGTCTCTTCACATTAAGCCTGTACTGCTGGTATATCTATTGAGAGACATTATATTATAAATTCATAGATGTATACTAATAGTGGAGTGTTTGTGGGTGAGATAAGACTCACAATCATAAATAGGGCGGAGTAAAATCCGAGAGCTGCATGTCCAGAGGGAAATGACTTGTGAGCATCACTTAATTTGTAATTACTCAGTTTGTGAGCATTTGTGCAGTTGTAGTTCTCTACCCATCTGAAACAAACAAACAATCATACATTTTAATGATTTTTTTCATATTCATAAATGTGAGAATATCAACGCCGCTCAGTCATTCTCCAACCCTATGAGCCGCTTAAGAATAAAAGTAGCTTTTTGCAAGAAAACTGTTTCTTTTGGGAAGATTGATTGACCAATTCTATGTTTACCTATTTAATTTTAAATTATTGTTACTACATTAAATACATTTAAAATCTAAATTGTGTTAAATTGCCATTAACATGTATTCTAAATGAAAACATGACTTTTCCTGAATCTTTCTTTTCACACACATACACACTCAGCTGCGGTAAAAGCGAGTAGGTACAAAATAAAAAGACGAGAGTTAAAAATCCGGGATTTTAGGAAAAAACGGGAGGGAAAATGAGCAAAAACTTATTGCGACAACCGAGAATCGAACTCGGATCAACTGCTTGGAAGGCAACTATGCTGACCATTACACCATTGTCGCTACGATGAGAAGCAGCCTCTCGAAACAGAGACTAGTGTCTCCGCTCACTCCCCATCTCGTCCCAAATACACACATAAATCTTCTTCACGCTCTCACTATTTTCTACACTCAATCTTCCTTTTCCCCTCAAAACGTGTGCCAAATTCCTCACCACAACAATAGACTCAACAATCTCAGCACGATCTACATGAACATGCATACAAAGTACAAGAATACACATGTCCTTTGTCAACCATCCACTTCTAATACACACTCTCTTGTAGTTCCTTCAACTCTCCATTATTTATCCTAACAACTTGATGCTCATTATCGATTTCCCCTCACTCACTAACACTACATAAGTTGATAGACCGTATTATGTATACAGCGGTGTCGCGCTATCATCCTTATGTAAACCTTGACTACTTCTATGTAATACGAGTATAATCAGTGTGCCAGTCGTTATTCTTATGTAAAGTCGTAAACAGTATTATTTGTGTAGTTATATATTGTGCTTATGTTTGACTACCAACTGTAAGGAGCAAGGTGACATTAGGAAAGGAAGGCATTTATTATGTTTGGCAATTATATTTTTTGCAAAACATTATAACTTACCCCATGATACAGTTTTCTGAATGGAATATAGGAGTACACGAATGGACCCAATGAGGTCTTGGAGCACCCACAGTAGTTTTGGCAACTTCAATTAGAAAGACCATGAAGGCAAATCCACAAAAATAGTCCTGGACAAAAATAAGCAAGACACAGTAAATATATGAACATCATAGGACATGACAGACTCAAATTCTGAAAGCATCCCTGAGGTCAAAAATGAAATCAGTCCATACAAAACGCTGGACTTCTTGACAAAACTTACTATTCATTACTCATTGGCAGAATCTTTCATATTTTAAGAAACAATTGATACTGCTAATGACTAGAACGGCGTCGAAGTCTCATATCATAAATTAATTTACTCATCTCACTTTATACTTCTGGAGATCAAATGAAACAATTCATCTAAAATTGACCTTTGACCAGTAATACTCAGGAAGGATTCCAATAAACAATGAAACTTACTCGATA
Organism: Pygmarrhopalites habei; assembly: GCA_009870185.1. Taxonomy (NCBI): domain Eukaryota; kingdom Metazoa; phylum Arthropoda; class Collembola; order Symphypleona; family Arrhopalitidae; genus Pygmarrhopalites; species Pygmarrhopalites habei. The sequence continues at coordinate 8,620 of WJFB01001753.1, forward strand.
CCAACGAGATGCAAAGAACAAAGTTTTTTTCCAACGACTCGTCTCTATAGGATGAAACCCATAAGGATTTGTGGGCTGCTTGTTGATGAACCATTCGGAAATGAGCATCTGAAATCATTTTTAAAATTATTTATTACCTTTTTTGAAAAAAAACCAGTGACGATATTAAAAAGGCAACAAAGGATGTAGACCTGCAAAATAGGGACGATGAGGACAGTACTGAGAACAACAGAGGTAGAAATAGTTTCTCCTTTATGTCGGTGAGATATTGAAGGGTCATCTGTCTCATTTCCTCGACATCGAATGGCCGGTTTTTTGGGACTGATGACATTGAGTAGGAACACCAAGATGAGGACTGCAACTGTCAAAAGAGAGAAACATAATATTTAGGACCATATCATAAACATTTCAATATTATTGTAGACTGTCATACTGGTTGTGGACAACCAAGTTGTTCTCTTGTAATCGTGTATTTATATTTTATGGACCTACAAGACACTTTTCGTCGATTTGTGTCCCGGACGAGGAACTGATGCCAGTGGAAAATTTTATTGGAACAATAGTACACGACCTTATCTCTTTGCCAAGGCCAATCCCAATGCAACCCTCCATGGCCCGAGTGCATCATGTGTGTCAGTCACAAGAGAGTCTGTCAACTCACAGCTCAGCTACTCATCGACATGAGGGATATAAATAATGTAAAGTCAAGGATTCAACATGACAATGTCATGATACACAAAATTCAGGATCAGGAACATAGTAGCTTACACTCTCACAAATATCAATCAAATCAATTTAGTCACTGTCCTCTCTCTCTCTCTGGTGTATCTGGTTCCTGATTATCGTCAATTGTCAAGTTTGAATTTCTGATCCCAACTCTCTTCTTCAACAACCACAATGCATTATTTTTCTTCACTGATATTTTCACACACTTCACTTGTATTCATTCGAAATATCATTCGAAGAAACTAACATTTGATGATATGATTTGATTCCTTTTTAAAAAATAGAAATGTCAAAGATATGTTTTGTGTAGACTTTCTCAAAGTGTAGTTGAAAAATTAATCTATATTTTACCCTCAAACTCCTTAAATCTAACTTTACTTTTTGTTGCTGACTAGAATAATTCCGAATTATCACAGTTCACAGTTAAAAAAAACTTTGGAAAATTGAAAATTTTGGAAATTCCAAATTGGAATGAAGAAAATCGAATGCTCTTGAAAATATATACAAATTTCTCTTATTCAGGTACGTTGTTACAAGCACACAATGAAATTCCCGAGGAAGACTACATGATTTCTCTGATCTAAACAACACAATTAAGACTACAACTAACTAATTGTCCAAGAAAAATAATCTACTCGACGTTTCTCCGCCACGAGTCAAGGTTATCTATTGACAGACTGCATATGCTTTCATACGTTACAACCCCAATCAAAATCCTTTATTATAAAGGCTTTATATTTTTAATTGGCATTAAATGTGATTAAAGGAGTACCATTAGAGATTACACTTTATTAGAAGATAACAACAATAACAATACTAAATCAAAATTGATACTAATTTTAGAAATGTTTCAATTTGCCCTCAAAGCGTATTCTCAATGCATTTTGTGTGTCAGATTTCCACCCCTTCAGATTCTAATACCAACTGGTATTAAAAATCTAACATATTTTAACTCTACAGTCTAGACTCTGTGTCTCCTTTTACTCAGCAATCGAAGGAAAGTCCATTTATTCTCCAAAATAGTACATGCATTGCATTGGAATGGTTCATTTGGTTAAAATTGTGACAAAAACAACCTCCAAAAATGTATTTATTATACACTCAATAAATAATAACCAGCATGTTGGTTTAGTGAACACCTCCCCTCTTCTGTTACAAATTTTTACTTCATAAATTATTCTCAAGAACTCCATCATAATCATCATCAAATGAAAAGTAGCGAAACTCAACACACACTCATCCCCTCACAAAAACGGATGCGGAGGAAGATGAGAAGGGCACACATATGTATTCCAAAACATAAATATTATAATTCAATTTCAGACAACCAAAGTATGACTCAATCCTCACGAAAAAAAGAGAAAAAAAACTTTTAAATACAACATGGCAAAAAACTGACATGACATGTGGTTGTGTGAGTGTGTGTAGAATTTTAAAATGTTTCCATTTTTATTTTGCTCCGTCCGTGTCTTTCCAAAATTGTCCATTGCTCCCTCCGCTTAACATCATCTCTTCATCTGGATTAGCCATTAGCTAAAGTGAATCTGTGCTGGTCCTGACTAACACGAGACATGGAATATAGTATGTACGGTGGATGTGTACACCATTTAGTTGTTGTCATTTCATAATTGCCAATTTATAGTAAATTTATGGACGCAAAAACCAACATTGTCAAAGTGCTCACATAAATTCTACACTAGTTACTTTTAACTGAGCTCAACTCTGTACTCCACACACACACACCACAAACAATTCTGAGAGAGTGTGTGACAGTATTTAGTACGCACTCTCTATTTCCTCTTGTACGCAGTTAATAAACATTTTAATTCACTTCCTATTCATCAACCGCAAGTTGGGAGGGCCTCAACACAATCACCCTTTCTTTTACTATAACATTTAGCAACACGTTTCACATGTGACATGTCCTCCCCTTCAAAAACTTGACACAAAAAAATGGAAAAAAATTTCTGAACATTTTAATCGGAATACCAACAAGTCCTTGAAGAATCTTTACCCCCTTGATGGCCGTCGGATTGTTCGAATTGCGTGATCGGTGTTGAGCTTAACGCATTTTCTAATACGTACAATTTATGATTTCCAAACCCGGGATTTGTACTGCACTTTAATTGTAATTAATAATTAATTAAAAACGCAAGGGAAAAAATAATGAAACTCACGGAGGCAGAGGAGAAGAATGTTGAAAATCAGTTTGCCGTACTTGCGACAGCAAATCATGGCGAAGAAAGAATTATTTTCACTGCAAAAATTCCATAAAAGCTTCCTTTTCTCCTCTTCTTGTTTTCAATGCCTTCAAATTGCTTCAAAAAATTAACGACACTCCATATCCAACCCACACAATATGTACCAACACGTATACGTACTAACAATCTTTGTCTTTACTGACGACACTTGCCGACAAAAATTTTGTGTTGATTTCCAGCGTGCACCAATAAATTAACAAAGCCGAAAAATCTCTCTCTGCTTTTTCCCAATATTTTTCATTTGCACAACACACTGAATTATCAACTGAATAAACTCCAAAGTATTATTTTTCTAGGAAATTATTTTATAATCTGTCGCATCCTCTTTAATTCCTTTTGATCCGAGGTTATTCTCTTTTTTATCAATTTTTCCTGTGTATATTTGTCCAAGTCAATCTCCATTTATTTTCCACACACACACACACACAACTCACTCTCAACTCAAAACCCAATTAACTGCTGTGTCCACACAATTCCAATTATTTAGAATGCACTCTGTCTCTCTGCATGCAGGCCGGGATTTGATGACACGAGTGAATTCCTTTGATTTATTTACTGGATGAAATTTTGTAATAATTTCCCCATCATATCTCCCTGTCAGACTCTTCTGGTTATCAGTTTTGTCGCACTGGCCGAGTCAAAGCTCGTTTTTTTTCTCTCCTTGTTGATGTTGTTGTTTGTATTCCCTCCTGCACTTGTCACTAGATTAAATATGTTATTTCTGTGTAAATAATTCACTAAATGCAATGTGGAGCACGTGCTCCTCCATCCTGATCTCTCTTTTATGTTTTAAAAAACACTGAATCACTACAATATTTTTATTTCACAAAAGTGTGACGAGTTCTTCTCACATTTTCTGAACATTTGGTATTTTCAGGTGAACGAAAAGAAATTTTTGTAAATTTTCTTTTCTTTTTTTGTCGTCTGGAATATTTCTTCCTTTCCTCCTCCTACGACCTTTGACTCCTGTCAATTTTTGACACTCTTTGACTCTGCAAGTTTAGAGATTATAGTGGAAAAGTTTCAATGTCAGTCCACGAGGTATGAGGATGTCCAGTCTTGAAATGTCTTCATGTGATAAAAGTAAACACAAGTTGAGACAAAATATTTGGAGAGAAATTTAAAATTGATTTTGTCATCAACTGCTTTCCCCCTCCTTTTGGATTTTCCGTGTTTCCTGTAAAATGACAGAAAAAAATTAATTCCGTTTCTATTTTGCTGTGGGAAAGTTTGGGACACAGTGTACTTGCGGAGGTTACTAGGTTTCTCTTTCTCCAGCATATACAGTATGAAAAGCTTGATCGGCGTTGAATCCCACATTATTGGCTTTGATAATTTTCAATATGCATTTTGTTTAAATCTTTTTAAAAATAATTTTTAATAATACTAAAAAAATTAGAATTGAAAGTAAAATCCTCAAAAAATTTTGTACTCAAAGTTTGACTCATTTTCAGTCCAAAACAAAATGGTTTAAAAATTACTTAAATATTGCACGGCTTTGACGCCATTCACATGATCTCCTTTTCCATAACGCTTACACCATTTCGTTAGGTTTTGCATGTGTCAAATACTTATATGAATTTCAATCGTCAACGATCAGATATTTATATTTCCTTAAAGTTCATAATAGACTGTTGTCAGCCCATCAAAGTGGCCAATTCAATCATGTCTTTTCTACCTCTCCTCTTCTTCCTCCTCCTCCTCCTCATCCCCAGACGGGAAAAGAAATGAAAATAAACAAAATCGAGAGAGAGAGAGAAGCTTCTCCATTGCCACAATTATTAGACCACTTTACTCGGTCTCCACAATGATGATGAGCCATTTGAAGATGAATACAGCCCTCCTCATGACATGCCGTACGAGAATTCTGAGGGCTGTGAGCCATTGGTCATAACCTTGAAACTCTTTTAATTGTGACATTCACAGGAGGAGGAGGCCCAAACAAGCAGGATACAATCTCAGTCACAACTACCCTCATCATGTGTGTGTGTGTTGTTGGTAAATTTAGCTTCCCATACGAACACACACACTCTCTCTCTATTATGCATACCATGGGGTGATTTAATGGGCCGTGGAACCGACACAGCCCATTTGCCTTGCCCATGGAGTCAGTTTGGATTTGCAGTCGGAATGTTTGGCCTTAGCCTCCAATGGAAATGGCATATAATACCCACATTATAATTGTGAGCCTTTACTAAATTTACAAATCACACACAAACACCAACACTGCCTTAACATTTTTCCACTGTCAAGAACAAGGCGAGTCTCTCTCTTTTAACTTGAATTTTTAAAACGACCAAGCCACACATCAAGTAAAATGACGAAAGGAACCACAAAAAGATGTTGAGACACTCTCCTCCTCCTAAATTGAAACCTTCCCTTGACTAGTCAAGACGACAACAATTCCACATACAAAGAGATCGTGAATGGAATGGTTGTGGTCGTTCTGTTGAGTAGCCTTCATTTTTTATACAATTACATCAAAAATAATGCGAAAATATTGTGAGAGTCATCATCCGATGACTTGGAAAAAGAGAGTGAGAGAGAGGAAGGAGGAGGAGGAAGAATCCTCATGAAAAATGATCATCTCCGAGTGGAGTATTTCTACCAAGAATTAATATTATGATGATGATGCGGCGGGTTCTCAAAAAAATCGTGAACTCATTCAAAGTGTAGGGAGGATTTTTGAGTGGAAAATAGAGAGAGTGTGTGTGTATGTGCACTGTATGTAGTGTGCGTGGTTTTATTTATGATTACGTAATCTGGGGAATGTGAATCCCATTTACAATTTATCGTCTCATTGTATCCTCTTTTTGTGGTGGGTAGTCCTCTTCAACAGTTTGAAAATGAGAGAAAATTTTTTAGAATGTTTTATTCATCATCGTTGGGGACTGTAAAACATTTTAGGATTTAACTGGGCTTAATTAAAGTAATAAATTTGAAAGAAAAAACATTAAATATGGATTCAGGATTTTTGTGCAACTTGAACGCCGTCTGCTAAAATTAACTCTCCAAAAGGATCTCACTCTACTTTATAGATTCTGTAATTTCTTCTATTCTACGTTACTATCAAATTCGAATAAGAAATTCATCATAAAATTTACCTTCTATTCTTTCCACAATAAAAAAGCCAGTCCAAAAAATCTTCCCCGCATTCACTGGGGATTTGAATTTTCTCCACAATTATTATTGTCACTTCCTCCTTGTAATTCACACTATAAAATGTCCACTCATACACACACAAACTGGAAGTCCAGACTGAATGGACCAGACGTCACAAACCCTCACAATTAAATCCAGATAGGGACCTCTACACTGGATGAACCCCACGAGGGAACTGACACATCAAAGAGGAAATGCACACACAAAACAAAGTACCTACACACACACACACAGATATGCTCTCTCCACATTCCGAGTGACAATAGCCAAAGCCACGTTCCTCCCCTGTGGACTTGAACTACAAAAAACTAAAAATTGTCCTCCACACAAAACACACACACACACAGCTTTAAAACTTTACCCTCCAGACGACAAGATTTCTACTGGGGGAAGCTTCTCTCTCTCTTTGCACTTGCAATTACCTTCTCTCCTTCTAAAAGGTAAAAAAATAAAATTCTCCTTCAAGGGAAGGTGGCCCTTTTGGGTTCTTTTTCTTCTCTCCCTCTCTCACCGTCACAAATCACTTCTCTCTTATTTTCAGAACCCCCGTTCATGTCATTGAGAGTGTCAATGGCAGCCTGAGGAGGAGGGAGGAGGAGACTGTCCACGTTATTACACAACTCCGCTAACTTTTCCACAAAGGACGAGAAGAACGGTCAAAAGAAAATCGTTCAACAACAAAAAAAGATCTTTTTGCAAGACAATCTCTCGCTCTGTCTCAGTGTGTGTCATTTTATGATTCTTCCGCGAAAGGCAAAAAATCCTTTTGTTCATCTGTTGCTCCTTTTTTATTATTATTCCCAGATTGACAGTCCATTGCTCTGTTCCTCTTTTCTCATGGCTAAGGAATGAGGAGGTGGAGGATAGAGAGGGTAGTTAAATTGGCAATAATAATTGGTGATTCCTAATTTGTAATCAATATCTTATGGCTAAAGATATGTACGAGGAAATGTACAGTTAGTCCATTACATAATAGAGAGAGAGACGAATGATGGGAAAAACTGACCCGTCAACTATTTTTTCAGTGTTTTTCTTCTTCAGCTGTTCCTGCTGCAGGCTGAGGAGGAGGAGACTAAAATGATGATTGTTGAAGGATATTGACGAGGGGATCAAATGTACGAAAATTTTACAGAACGAGGACGAGTCTTGAGTCTTGGGCTTGACCATTAAAGTTTGCAAAAATTCCTTGTATTGTAAAATAATATAGGGTGGTTTAAAAAGGAATTTTGTTGTTGTTGTGGGTGCAACGTAATAAACTTACACAACATAATTATTAAAAAATGTTGGAGAGACACAATAAAATATGGGGGGGTTTGGGAATTCTGATGAGATTTTTCTTCAGAGTATAGAATGGGATCCTACTTTACCAAGCAAAAAGTTATGCAATTCTTTTTGCTATTTTCCATTACAGAGAGGAATGTGGGAGAGAGTAAAAAAAAGCTTCATTGCACCCAATCCAATTTTTGAGGAATTTCATGATCTGCAAAAAAAACAGGAACGTCCTGGATTTTTTTTGCGAGTAAAAAAAGAAATTGGACAAGGTTGAATTATTAAATCGAGAAATGTCAATGAACTTTACAGATTACAGTCTCTAATTGTAGTGTAAATGTAAGAGACTTCAATATAGATTATATTAATTGATCTTTTTACTAACATTTTGCAAATTATAAATTGCAACGTCTATGATGGTCCTCCTTCTGGAAAACTAGGTTGGCCAAAATGAGCGGCAGGAGCTGAAAGTGGCGTCGAAGTACAGCAAAAATTATTATTTAAATTAGAAATGGTAAATAACATGATTTTTTAAGGATCCGTTTCATCCTGAAATTCAATTAACGAGATTAACCGGTAAAAAATTGGGTTGTCGTTGTCAAGCTGAATATGATGCCAAAAGGAAGACTATCAAGGTTGACACACACACAAGGTGCCCGCATCATACGTGTGTGTGACCTTGTCACAAGAGAGAGAGAGAGAGAAATAATTTGTGCGATGATCCATTGTGAGGTTGTTCAAGGACTCAATTTTAATCTCTTTAAGTTTGAGGAGAGAGAGAGAGAGAGAGAGAAATTCCACAATTCTCTCTTCTCATCTTTGCGTAATGGGATCCAATTAATCTACTTCACTACAAAGAGGCAGAGAAAGACAAAGTGTAAAATCATCAAATAAACTAAACCTCCCATCCAGCATGCCATACTACACACACACACGACAAGAACTCTTTGATTCATTTCTTTTTCTATTCCCGCAGCTGTTTTACCAAGAAATTTCTGTTGTGTGGGCAAGAATTGGACCGATTTCATAGCGTATTAAATTTCTCTGTCTTTTCTCTTCTTCCCTTTGTCCTGAACGTTTGTTTGCTCCATTTCACAGTTTCTCATTTTAATTATCACCATTTCCTTTTACTCTTAATTTTGCAGGTTTAGAAGGAAGAGAGACTCTACTTATTACACATTTTTTGTGTGCAATATAGGATGAATATGGAATATTCGTTTGGTTCGACGCCACTCGGACTTTATCCTACACGAATGAGACAATATTCTTGACTAGAATTTAGACAATTTTAGAAACCTTGAGAGGTCAGTAATAAAAATTATTACATTATGTGTTAATTTATTGCGTATTTTTGAGAACTTCTCACACAAGCCAATTAAGACATATTTAGTAAGGCACAATTACCATTAAGAATTAACACACGTAAAAAACTATTTTGATGACTCTAAAAAAAAATAAATCCACTATCCAGACTTTGTCTTCGTCTCAGTATTTTAATGAGGAGTCAAAGTGCACACAGCCTCCAATTTCAGCTTAATTGCTGTTCATCCTACAAAGTAATAGTTTCACTCCTCCAGCAATCCACAAGATGTTTATTGTGTCTAACTCGCAATACTTTTTTTTCCTTCATTAAATACAGCACTTACTTTTAGCTCCTTTTTTTACATATTATGCATGTATGGAAGTGCGTAAGCTTGCGTAAGTGGAACAGATTTATCGGGTTCGTGTGTTTTTTCCCCATCAAAATATTTCACGACACTTCATCTTAAACAGTTGAAACCATAATGAATCACTGGATTTTCCAATGGCCATTCTCTCCCTCTCAAAAAACTGAAGACGACTATGACTATTCATGGCCATTAAATTTGTACAAAAATAGAAAATTGTCTTCTAATTAAACCTGACAGTCAAGAGTGAAGGGAGAACATTCTCACAACAATAAAAAGACACCATTTTACATGGGATGAGGATGGAGAGAAATCTTCCTTTTTTAAAACGTGGAATAGGAGGGGAAGAAGGTAATTAGCGTATCCAGAAACTAAACACGAATCTCTTCTCATGAAGAGTGGAAGTCGCAGACAATTCAGAAATGAGGGGAGAGCGTGTGTGTAAAAGTTTATTTCTCTTTTTGCCATTTAAGTGTCCGGGCTTCACAGGAACATCCTCACACAGTCATCAGGGGAAAAAGGTCATGAAGAGCAGACTACTATCAACAGAGAATATAAAAGACACATTTTAAAAGCCAAACAAAATCTCCCCCTCATCCAGGATACAACACAATTTAACTGAACGAAAACAAAGCAGACTCGGGAAAAAACGTAGAGATATTGTAGAAGAGAGAGTGTGTGGATTGAAATATTTTGAGTTTTTAAATCCACTCCATCAACATTAGCCTGACTGACTGACTGTATAATTATGTAATCATCTCTCCTACCTACTTCTATCATTTAAATAATGTGCTCGCCTTGGATTGATGAACCTCGACTCAGAGTATAGAAGGGAAGAAGCCAGTTTCTTTATAGCCAATCGTAAAAATTACATCTTAGGGGGTATTTTTCTAATTTCAATATAATTAAAGTGATTGAGACACAAGCTTCACAAGTGAAGACAATGAAAAATCAAAATTTTCCTAGCTCGAATTTTACAACTACTTTTTGAGAGTGGCCCGACACGACGATTTTAAGGGTGATTGGCGTTCAACTCCAACAATAAAAATTTTGCAAAATTATCCCACTTTCTAGTGAAAAATATTATTCAAAGTTAATTAAATAAATACAAATATTTAAATAAACGTCATTCATTTTAATAACAACTTAATTTTATTGAATTTAACAATACAGTTAAAATAGTAATGAAGATAACCACCTTCACGGTGTAGATTAGTTTGCAGCGTCGAATGCCGTGAAAATCTGAGTGGCGTCCAACTCTAGCAAACTTGGAAAATCTTCAAATGACAGATATTCATATTATTTTCAGACAATTAAATTAATTAATGCAAGTAAACACAAACAATGATTCTAAACTGATCCTTACTCTACATCTCCATTGACACTCAACTAAAAATGGTTTTAATGCCGACTCTGTGTTTCATCGGAGAGCCTTTAAATTATTTTTTATAAAAATTGTACACTTATAGATTAATGGATGCTCTTTGATACCGTGCTTTTATGTTTGTGTGAGTGTGAATCTAGGATGATGTGCATGACCGAGTGTAGGTATAGCTAATTAGAATTCCGATTTTATCATCAATCTTCATTTCAATTTCGAATTGAGGAGGAGAAACTCTGTAGTTCAAAGGGGAAAATCTTGTTTTCGACACTAATGGTTCTTCTCTCTCTCTCTCTCTCTCTCTCTCACTCACTCACAAACACACTCGTTGCATAACGTGAGGGGATGAGAAAGAGAGAAAAAAATGATATTTGGGACTGTGAGGCCATTAGGAGTCCCGAACACGACACTTGGTCTAATCTCTTCAATATTGAATCTTTTGATCTGTGAATCTGTAATTAATTTTTTTATGTCCTCCCCTTCAACAAATGTCCCTTCCGTCCCCCAAATGCTCTCTGCTCTGTAGCCCTCACTCCATACAAAGAAAATTCTATATATATGAAAAATTCCACACCCAAAAGTGAGTAGAAATGGGATTTAAAAATTATGCAAATTGTCCTCTATTTTTAAAACTAGACAATCATCTTTGATGAAAAAAAGGACTTTTATAATAAAACTTATATTTGAGCAAATAAAAACAATTGGAAAGTTCACAATCATCAATTTCCCTTTCCAGTTTTTTCGTGCCACGAATAAAGACTCCATTTTTATTTCTCTCTCTCTCTACACAGAAAGTTAGATAACGACAGAAAATTCCCACCCCAAATATAACTCTGCGGATAAGAAGATTTTTTATTCGAACCAAAATTCGTGGAATCTAATTTTTTTAGCTCTAGTACTTACCGAGTACTTACCACTTTAAATTAAATTGCATAGTCATTGAAGGAGAGGGGAATTTTTGTGAGATTTTTCCTGGTTTGCGGTGAGGATCTTTTTCTACACAATAGAAATGAATGAACGATAACAAAAAACCAACAACAAAATAAGAAGAACGATCGAATTGTACACAAACTACGATAATAATTAATATTACACTTTAAACATTACGAAAAAAATTCTACTCTACTCTCACACACACAACCATATGAAATTTTATAGTCCTACAATTTACATTCAAACTTCTATGCTAACTCTAATAAATAGAAATATTAAGTTCCTCAAATCCGCACCATTAAATTTTTACCAATTAGTTAATTTAATCATCTCTACTCTTCCTATCTTCCTCCTCGTCATCATCCACAGTCTCTACAAATCCCAGAGCTACATTCCCTCCTCCCGAAATCCCTGGAATCATTTGTCCCAAATTAAATCCTCCAGGTCCAACCAACATTTGTTGTTGTTGTTGTTCATAAAATTGTCGTTCATCTTTTTTCCGATAAACTGGAGCAGGATATTTATGAAAATTATTATTTGGAGTACTGGAATAAACCATTATATTCTTGGGTCCAACAGCTGCAAAAGCAGAGGATGGTCCTCCTCCACTACTTTGAGTATAAACACCGATTCGGTATGAAGTATTATTCCCTGGTTTTTCCAAAATCATTGATTTCAATTCCATGGGACTTTGTTGATCATCTTTTCCCGCCATCCCGTCATCAGTTGTGACATTGAGCAGTCGACTTGAGAAACTGGCGACTTGTTCCGATGCGGCGGAATTGTAGACGTCTTGAGGATCATCGACTGGTTTGTAATCCCCGAGTGATGTTGGTTGAGCGTAACTCGGGACAATCTGGTGTGTAATCTGAGGTTCCTCCTCCTCCTCCCCTCCTACGTTGACAACATCTCCATGATACTGGAGACTGGAAGGGTCAGGTGGACTGTAGACTGTCGGAGGGGTCACCCCTTCAATATGATGGATAGACGGGATATGAGGGATGTAGATTTCTCCTGATCCGACAATCGGTGGAATGGTGGGGATCGGAGGAGGATGAGGGTACTTGTGGTTCTCATACCCATTATGGTTTGACCCTTCAATTGATTCCTGTGGTTGAGGGAGATTGGGAGGAGGAGTTGGAATGTAGATTACATAATTTTGTTCGCCCGGATTCTCCTCTCCATGAGATTCCCCGGGAGCGAAAGGAGGAATCGGGTGTTGAAACTCGGGTACGGGTGGTGGAAGTGGCATGGGAGGAGGATGAATGACCTCAGGAGCTGGGATTAGTGGGATTGGAGCAAAATTTGGGACTTGTGGTGTCGGAGGAGTAGGAGGAGGATAAGATTCCAGATTTTGCGGGATTGAAGGTGGAGGGGGTGGAGGTTGTCGGGGAATTGGTGGAGGGTAAGGTCGGGAAGGTCGTGGGATCATAGGAGGTGGAGGAGGATGAGCTCTTGGACGGTATATAGGATTTCTCATTGGAGGTCGTGGTTTAGGAACATGGTAAGGAAGTCGGAGTGGAGCAAAACGAGAAGAACCAGGATTTGGTACATTTCGGGGAAATCGGGGACTGTATTTGGGTGGTGGATGGTTACTTCCAGAGGTCATCATCATAGTTTGTGGTGGTTGGTCCATAGGGGTACTGTAGTACTGGACCGTGTCGGGTGGTGGCATTCCCGCGTCTTGGTATTGTTGTGGTTGGTTGTCGGGGTTTGGAGGAGGCGGGTATTGCTGTGGTTGGTTGTCGGGGTTTGGAGGAGGCGGGTATTGCTGTGGTTGGTTGTCGGGGTTTGGAGGAGGCGGGTATTGCTGTGGTTGGTTATCGGGGTTTGAAGGTGGTGGGTATTGTTGCATTGGACTTGGTGCTGGAGGAGGAGGACTGTATTGTTGTTGCATAGGCTGCATTGGCATTGAGGGAGGAGGAGGAGAATTGTATTGTTGCTGTTGTCGTTGTTGCATCGGATAAGGTGGATTTGAACCTTGACCCTGACCCTGGTATTGTTGGTTAGATTGACCTTGGCTGTCTCCGTAAAATTGTTGCTGCTGCTGTTGGTAAGGCGGGTTAGTTGAGGAAGGAGGAGGAGGAGCGGGAGTTGTTGTTGTAGGATTTTCCGGGTAAGACATCATCATGCCGTAAGGACCCGGGTAGAGTACTGGTGAACTGGTTGTAGTATACTCATTGTAAGCTGGACTCGGTGCTTCGGTATTATAACTCGGTTTGGGTGGTACAGGACAGTCACACTCTTGGTCACAGTCTGCGGGTTCATACTCTTCCTTGTCACAGCAGCAACAATCCGATTCGTACTTTTTCTTTTTGGACTTCTTCCGCTTCTTCTTTCCCTTCTTCTTCGGTTTGTCCGGAGTCGAGGGTGGAGGAGTCGGAGCTGGAGCGGGAGCTTGGTACCCACCAGTTGCATACATTTGGGTCATGGGGTCATAGGAGTAAATTTGTGGTTGACTGTAACCCATAGGAGCCGCATAGGGACTTACGGGTCCTCCATAACCCATAGAAGAAGGCCTTCGAATGACGTACACATTATTCCCTCCATAACTGTAAGAAGGACCGTACATCCCGTAACCCGGGTCACCACCTGATCCTAAGACGTACACTGGAGGGGCGGGATATTGAGGTGGGAGTTGAGGATCCGAACTACGGGTACTTCGACTCTTCACACCTCCTCCAGAAGGGTCGTAAGGTGTACCTGGAGGTCCTGGAGGTAATGGGGAGGAGGTGGATGAGGGAGGAGGTGGACCACCTTTGAATGGAGTTGGACCGGAACCGGGGAATTCACCCGGACCGAAGGGACCACCGAATATTCCGTCGTACGGCTGTAACATTTAATTTTTTATAAAAATGTACATAATAATTTATTTAAAAATTTGATTTTAAAGCTTACAGGGAAAGCAGGTCCACCCGGGACGAAGGGAAACATGCCCGGGTTGAAAAATCCTCCGTTACTGTAGACACCGTACGGAAGACCCCAGAAAGGGAATTTGTAGGGAGGGAAAAATATCCGATCTTCCGCTGGATGTTGTGCTTCAGTCGAAACTGGAGAACGAGGAGGAGGAGGACCAGTTGAAAATGATCTGGAATTCCCGGGTGTTTTCCCTCTCCTAGCCATTAACTGATCATGGATCATCCGGGTAAAATTTGAGGAAGCTCCACCTCCGATTGTTTCACCAGTCCACAAAACGAGGATCAGTTGGAGGGAGACCACCAACTACGATCAAAATTTCAATTAAAATTAATAATTATGATTAAAACGCGCGTGTGTGTGTAACTCACCTTCATTGAAATCCCCTTCATCTTGAGAGAGAATAGGATGGAATCCTCAATTCACTTGATTCACCATTTGACAGGAAAAAACCTTTGTTTCAAATCAGACTCGGGACTCTCCTGACTGGAGGAACTCTGAATGAGAATTGAGAGGAATTTTGATTGAGAATTGGAAAGTTGATTGTGCGTTCGTAGAGAGAGAGAGAGAGAGAGAAATGGAGATTAGTGTGAACAATTCCAGGTATAATGAAGAGTATAATTATAAAACCCTTTCCCTTGACTGATTTGAAGGCGACCATAGCTCTTTGTTTGTGTTTGTGTGTGTGTGTGTGTGTGTGTGTGTGTTGAATAGTCCAGAAAGAGAGGACAAGTGGGTCAAAAGTGAAACGGGACTTGAACTGATTGATATGTCCCCTTCTCTCTGATTTACAAAACCCTGTCTTAGAGTGTGTGTGTCCCTGCTGAGAGGAAGAGGCGGTGATGGTGTGTGTGTCCGTCGGGAATCATTAGACCAAAGGAGTAGAAAGTGACAGTTGGACTCATTATAAGAATACAGGTGAGTGTGTCCAGCCAAACACACACAGCAGGAGTCTTGAATGTCCAGAGTACACCCTTCACACACGCACATGATTACAGGTTTAACAATGATCCGTACGGATGATGGAGAACAACAAGTGGATTAGAAAATGTGAGAAAGAGGGGATTAAATGTAGGGCACCAGGGGAATAACATCCATTATTTACAATTCCTGTCTCTCTCCGTCCCTAGTTAGATAATTGGCATCATTCCATTGCATACTTATTCTTTTAACTGCTTTCTAATCCCCTCACAGGGATTCCTTGACACGACTTGTGTCACACTTAAAAATTGCGTACTACAATAGGTGCGTGGCGAGGGAAGGATGTAATTTGAGATTCGTCATTTTGAAATCAAAATATTTACCCCAATATTAAATTACTATATATAATAATAAATTGAGTCGATTAGAAAGAACGTGTGGTAATTGCACAATCAAAAAAATGGATTGCTTCATCCATCTAGGAGTCTATTATGACACAATTTATTATGAAATACAAAATTGATTCATTATGAACACGCCTCTTAATTGTCCATCATTTTCATATTGAATTGGATAATTATTTTTTAATTAATGTGGCGGATAGATTAAAGTTGGATAATCAAATTTCAGTTGACTATCAAAAAAGTCCTTTTATTGTCAAAAAAATCCATTTTCCTAAAAGACTGTTTGCAAAACCCTCTTTTTGCCAGTCTCCATTAAATGTGCTGGAATTGACCTAGACTCATACGTGAGTCTAGGGACACGTGTGTCACTTTATTGAGGAGATGAAAGAAGCAATTAAAAAATTGGCATTTTACAATTGTCCTCATCCTATTTTTCTTTTGGGGAGACAGGTCAATAACAATTTGGGAATAGAGATGAATGCCAATATAAAAATGTATTATTTTTGAGGACCATTTTCCCCTTTATGACACCCTTGCACTTGTCCCCACTGTAAGGTGGGTAAAAGGTTGGGAATCCGGGCGTTTGATTTAATACCCGAGGATAGACGGTATAATATTTGCAAATGAATTCTTGCTACATGGCGTGTGTGCTAACATCCACAGCGTAATAATGCTATTACGATTGATGAGAGGATGGAGGTGCTAAAGGGTGAAAGCACTTTTTCTCGCACATTAAATGAGTATAATTAAAAGCTAATAATACAAATATTAGGTTAGGGTGAGAGCGTCAAAACAGCAGTCCACGTATGAGAGGGACAGAGAGTTATTCTGTTTCGAAAAGAAGTCCGAGAACTTTTATTTAATTCTTTAAAAAAATTGTCAGTTAAATCTAGAACAGTGAATAATGTTGAGTGTACAAACATTATATTTTTTGAGACTAGCAGTGAAGATTACAACAATTTGTTGTTGTACTCCTTTCGTGTGGAATCCTGAAACCAATCGTGTCGTGTTGGTGAGGACGAAGAGGAAAATGTTTTTATTTTACATCACTTTTGGAGTCATGATCTTCTACCTTTTATTCCTAGTCAGCCAAGCTATTCGCATTGCTCTTTTTATCCAGGATAAGAATAAACTTGCTTCTCTCATCAGGTTTTGATTTCAAACGTTCATTTTTTACATTGAGCACATAAAGAATTTGTCCAAAAATTAATTGAATGGTTTAATTAATTGTGTGTGTGTGGAATTAAATTTAGCTTGAGCTACAACATTTGCGTGTACAGCGTTCCCTTGAGTCTTCAACTTACGAGTATCGTTCGAATGTCTGAACTTCCCAACTTCATTAATGGTCATTCATATTTAATTATCAAATTTTAAAAATAAATGACTGGACGCATTGTAATATTTGGATAAATAATTTAATAATATTACGGTATCAAAAAATTATTATGCTTCGACGCCGCTCTCATAATTTTTGTCTTAATTGGGTTGCACTTATGGCTTACTTTTTGTATGCAGCGTAAGATTAAAGCTTCACGATTATTTAATACAATTTAATTGTAATGAAATTATTTTACAAAGCGGACAGTTTAGCCAGTCATTAAAAAAAGAGAGTGATAATTCGTAAAATATTTTAATACAGGTTACATGGATTTCTACGACCGGTTTCAAGGTCTAAAATTTAAACAATCCCAAAATGTATTTTTAGAAGGAAGACAATAATTCCCATCTCTTTTTGTAGACCTGTTTATGATAGGACAGTCGAAACCGATGAAGAATGGTTGTGAGAAACTACTGAAAGCTTTTTTCACCCTGGTTGATTTTGTCATTCTTCAAAATACAGTTCTCATCCTCAGAGTGCGTTTTTACTAATAAATTATTAGTAATAATATTTTTTACACTTAATCCCATCTTCCATTTTGCAAATTCTATTTTTTATTCTATCATCCCAAGGCACCACACCGAATTTTCTTCCTCTCTTCCCTGATCATTCAACCAGGTGATTCCATGTCCCTCGACAAACTGCTAAGGGTACTTCCCCTCATCATAATCCAATTTTACATTTGGTGTTCCATCACGTCTCAACTTTTACTCTTCGGTTGCATCACTTATGGCTATGTTTTCCCTTGTCTCTTCATCGTCCGTCAAATGAAGTATTTAAAATCATACCCATCTATCCATTACACTTCACATTTGAGAGGTTTCCCGATCGACGATAGTTACATTCATACATAAATGCATACATCCAGGCGGCGTTGAAGTCAGCAAAATGTACCGTAATTCAAGATTTAAAAGCCGGTCAGTAAATTTCTCGTTTTGTGTTCTTCG